>JALKBU010000328.1:0-48067 GCA_023091735.1 Trichomonas tenax
CTTTTCTTAGTTAGTTAGTTTGTCATAAATTATTTTTGACGTTAATGATTTCATTAGTCCTAATCTTGACTTATAAAGTAACGTAAAACATTTTCCACTAAAATTATTTTTCAAAATTTCCTTACCCTCATTTCTTTTCGCTTTCTTTCATTAGTTAGTTAGTTTGTCATAAATTATTTTTCAAAAACTGATTTCATTTTATAAAGTCAGGAGTTTTAAAATTAATTTTAACGTTAATTTGTAAGAAATTCAAAAATTTATTTTCTATATGGGGGACCCTAGCTTGTAAAACTAACTCTGTCGTAAATATTAGTATTAATAAATTATTGTTTTTATAATTTGTGGTTTCAGTAATTACATAAAAAGATGTTCGCAGAACTCGTGGCGAAGTCACGAGGGATGCGAACATCTTATTACTAACTAAGTTGACAAAATATTCTCTGAAATAGCCATTAAATCAAATCGTTTGTACGTTGCAACCTCTATCGATGGCGAAAAGATTTATCACGTGTCAAAGAAAGAGGTTGATTATGACGACTTTGTTAATAATGTTAAAAACTCAATTAATTTATAAAAACTTTTAAATTTTATTTTTAACATAAATACAAAGAGCAGCACGCAAACCAAGACTTACAAAGTCACAGATTCATGATTTCCTCGATTGGCTTTTTAGCAAACCGGATGAATTCAGGATAAATTCAACCGCAGGATTAATTAAATAATCATACCTAAAAGAAATGAATATTGATGTATCCCGTCCATTTGAAAAAAGAAATGTCGAGCTTTGGTTCAAAATCGGCAATGAATATTATAGAAAAGATCACCCTTACACGTATGAACATTTATTAAAGCATGAATGAAAACATAACTTTATTTTTCAAAGGGTTGATCGTGAAAAAAGATGTGAAAAACATGATTTTTTGACTTTTGGAATTTTCAGAACATTCTATCTCTTCCAACCTTCGCCTACATCATCTTTCCTCTAAATACCTCTAAATCTGTCTCAAAAAAATACAGCACAGAGTATTTAATACATCTTCAGATTTCAAATATCAACATACAACTCTTTGTATTGATCTTTTATATTCCATAGTCCAATAAGATTATATATTTATAGACTAAAATTGTTTTAATGATTTATATTTTGAAAATTTTTCAAACTGAATATTTATACTAAAACATTTTGTGGAAATACGTGCTTTTGGGAGTTTTTGTATTGGGCAAATATTGAGATTTAGAATTTGATGATTTAGAATTTCGTAAATATATTTTTCATCCAAACATGTTCCATTGAAAAACAGCATATGGCAGTCCTAGAAAAGCTGTGTTTAAAGCATTTTTGGTTATTAAGACGAATGTTGAAAATTCACAAAATCTGAAGCGAAAAATTGTATCAATCTTCATAAATTTGATGAAGATTATGGACCAAAACCCGCAAATGTATGAAGAAATATTCAAACAAATGCCAAATTTCGGTGATGTCGTTGAAAGAAATCCAGCACTCTGTCACATTCTTCACGACGGTGAGGAGATCTCAGAACAGCTGAAAACGCCGGCGACGAAAAGATGGCTGCAATAACATGTTCAAAAAGATCGAAGCGTCCGGTTTCTCGATGCACAGAGTCAACAAGATGATCGGAGACAACACTGATCCACTCCTTGAAGGTGTTTTCAAGCGCCCTGATCAAAAAAAAACTTATTTTATTCCATTATCTTCACACCAGAGCCATGTGCTGTCGAGCTCTAAGGGAATAAAGTCCAAGTCTGAGCTTGCGCAAGGAATGACGAAGATATACAGCAGAACATACAAACTGAGAGCGAAAGGAACCAAAGTAACAAAAACGAGTCATTATAATGTGAGAAACATTGTTGGTTCCAGAAATATAAGCCTTCATGCATTGATGGCATCAGCTTTTATCGCCATAAAACATTTAACGAAAGCTGAAAGAGAGCACAAATAATGGCAATTATTCCTCGTGTTATATTGTAAATATAGATTAATATAGCATAGAAATACAAAAAATTTATGCCAATATATATACAAACAAACAAAAAAAAACAAATTAAACATATGGAGAACTGGAATAAGATAAAGTGAAAGAATCTAAATCATCGACATCGCCCATGAACTGGTCTGATAGCTGTCCCTGACGCTCTAAGTATATCCTTCTGGCGCTTCTGATAATGTTGAAAGCGGATATAACGAGAATGATAACAACCATCGTAGTTCCTGAGAATATATTGATTGCTGCTGTTACTTTAGGAACTGGTGTCTTCACGTACTCTGTCTGCAAAGGGGGATATGTCTCTTTGATAGCAACGATGACCGGGTTAGGATCGTATGGAGGGCCTTCGAACTCATCTTCGTACGGAGTCTGTGTTGGCTTCAACGTCCATCGTGGTGTTGGGATATATGTCGAGTGTTCATCTATTTCTGTTGGCGTTGATTCTATTGGTGTCTGCGCTGGTGTGTCGGATGGCGTATCTGATGGTGTTGTCGCAGGTGTCGTTGCAGGAGTTGTTGAAGGGGTTGTCGATGGAGTTGTCGCAGGTGTCGTTGATGGAGTGCCTAACGGCGAAGGAGCAGGCGTTCCTCCATTCGATGATGATGGAATAACGAAAGGTGTCGTCGCAGGAGTCGTTGAAGGCGTTGTAGATGGAGTTGTTGCAGGAGTTATTGCAGGAGTCGTTGATGGTGTTGTCGATGGAGTGAATGAAGGCGTTGTTGCTGGTGTTGTCGATGGCGTTGTCGATGGAGTGGCAACAGGAGTGACAGATGGGGTCGTTGCTGGTGTCATCGATGGGGTAGACAGTGGTGTGATTGCAGGTGTCGGATATGGAATCTGGTAATAAGAACTGACTTTGTTTGTGACTCCATCGCTTCCCTGCGTTGTTATTTTGAAAACTGGAGTTTCAGTGAATGAATTTAAATTTAATTTCAGCACAAGAAGGTTCATTCCATGTCCAGTCAAGTTTCCGATATCCAGTTTCCGCCACCCATTGCTGCGATCGAATGAACACGTCGCTGAAGACGGCTGAGGAAGTCCATTCTCTATTTCGAGAGAATTTATTGTGTTTCCAATAATGACACATCGTTTGTGGTTTGGGTATATCGGCATCATCTCCGAAGGAATTCCTGCCCTGAAATCGATCATATTAAAATTTGCTTCAAATGTTTGAAGAGCGTTCTCACAGCCGGTTAGTGAGGTCACTCCGTACACGCTTACAGCACCGCCGAGGAACGAATTGAAATCGACTTGAATTTGTGATCTAGAATTTGGCACATAAACGATTTTAGTCACTGCCGTATTTAGAGTTGTTTGCGATGTTACACTTCCACTACTGCTCAACAATTTAAGAATGTATATCGGTCCTGAATCAGGCAAATAATAAATCGTCGGATATTGATCAGCGGATACCGTCGTGTCGCCGAAAACAAAGGCCTTCTTCACGGATACCATCGTCACGTAGTTCGTAAGCGATGCCGCTGATAAAAACCGACTTAATAAGAGAACATTAAACATTTTGACAAAAAAATTCTTGAAAACAAAAAATTCCTAATTAATCTGGAGCATTATATCGATTAATGCAAATTTGTACGAAAAAAAATTGAGAAAAAAGCAGAAAAATTAAAGGAATCTTGGCGAGATATTAACAGCGATAATTGAGTTTTACGATGCACGTTATTATTTTTGAGGAAAAATTTATATCCAAAATTAATTTCGTTCCATTTTGGAATTGCATATATAATATACAAAAATATTTTTATGAGATCTAATTGATAAAAAGTATCATAACATTTTCTTGTCATCGAATTATATTAATTTGCATCAAAACAGATCGAAATGTTGTTATAGTTTTGAGCGAATTCAATTTTAGTATGTCCATTGGATATAACTGAACGCAATATCAAAAAAACTTAAACAAATATAGTGGTCAAAAAATAGGAGCGCACTTTTGTGAGCAATTGAAAAGGGCTCAAATCGTGTTCCTATTATTGTGACTCTCAATTTTCCTTGTACTTTTTTCGTGTAAAGTAAAATGATTTTAATAACGCTACAATAAGCATATATTTACTAACTAACATAGAAAAATAAAAGATTCAAAGAATAATAGTAAATTATTCAATGTAATATAGGAAAATTCTGGAGTATTCCGGCTTTGATGGTGTGCTCGCGCAAACTAGGAAATAATCTAAGCCTAAATGATAAAAAATAAATATTGAAGCTTCGATTAAATGGTTTTAAGTTGGAGAAAATGGAGCTTGAGGAGGAGCAACTAAATTTATGATATATCAAGCTGGTTGGGTATAATAAATATTGATTTGGATAAATACCAATTATTTGGGTGCTTTATCGAGAAAAACTAAGCAAAATCGCCGCTGTTGAGTTCTTAGTTATGTTTGAACTGGTAAAAGCAGCTTTTATGTCATGATATTGGCCTCAAATCATCAGATGAATGAGGCCATCATGAAATAGTAAACGGTCTCATTTGTCATGTAATATGGGTATTTGGCAAGTAAATTTTGTAAAATATTTATTTGTCAGAAAATGCCAGAAAATAATCGTACAAACCGAATTAATGATGTTGCAATGTATATTGCTTAAAATAAAGTTAAGTCCAGGTAGTATATGAAGTGTGCATTTTAGATTTACCTAAAAATTCTTCAGTGTAGGGTTTGTTTTTCCTTTCCTCTCCCTCCATAAAAAACATTTACAACAGGATAAAATACATGACTTTATATATGATATAAACAAATTATAAAATAAATGTATCATCATTTACTATTCCCTACCAATCTCAGTCAGAAAGAAAGCAAAAAGATTTTAAGGGTAAATTTGATTTATTAATTAAACCGAATGACCCAAAGATTCAAACATTAAAAGAAAAATATAGTCGTCTTATATTTGCTCCATCACAATATTAATGGGAAATTGACCATTTAGAACATTCAAAGAGTTACATAATTTACTTATTTGCTATAAATATTAATACTAGGTATTTATATTGTATTAGGGTGTTAAATCCGAACAAGAAACGAGGCAAGCAATACAATATTTAATTGATCAGGAACAATTAAGATTTATTAAGGATAAAAAAAATATAATTAATTATAAGATTCTCATTCTTGGTGGTGGTCTTTGGGGAAATTTATTTATACAATCAATCCGACTAAAGACGATTTTAATTGATTTATATAAAATTTATCTTAAAGAGCCTTCGAGAATCTGTTCAAACTTTTTGATCAATTTTGGATTTGGTTCTGCGTTTCCATTTTCATAATCCTTGATAACATCGACTTTGACACCGCAACGAATTGCGAGGTCCTTCTGTGTCCATTCTTTGTTGTTTCTGAGTGTCCTCATCTTATTGGCGAAGTCCATTCCAACTTTTTGGCGGTTATCACCGAAGTGCTCACTGTCATTCTCAATCATCGCAAATTTCTTTGCAGCGCTGTCAACATGCTTTCTCTGTTGCTGTCCATTCGATGAAGCTGGTCCTCCTCTTGTCACGAATGTTGGTGGGCTGGCGAATTGATCATACATTGTCGATAAATGAAGTGTTGAAAATCTCCCATCATAAATTTTGAAATGTTGATGGAATAAAATTTTCCAATTTTTTTTCTTTAAATCCTTTATATGCCAATTATATACAATCTATTTCACGAAGAAAAAACTAATGTTGTCGTAAAAAACAAAAAATTCAATTCACAAATATATCGCAAATAACAATTTTCACATTATATTTACTTTGTATACAGCTATGAAATTCTAACGCACGTATTAACAAAGCTCAATTTCATTATATATTAGCGAATGAAATAAATTCGCAAATCAGACTATTTCTGTTGGTGCTCTGTGATGAAGTCCTCCTTTGTTTTCGAAGGGTTCTCTAATTGCCACTTGATAAGAGAATCCATATGCTTCGGAATATCTTTCGACAAAGGAACAGAAAGAATGAATGAGAGCTCTTTCTGATTGAACATCGGCTTCATTTGCCATGAATTTTCCATGTGTTCACTATAAACAAAGCTCGAAAAACGATTAAAAAGTTCTTTTCCTGCTTCTGTTTCCAGAATCTCTCCGGAAAGGCTCCATTCCTCACCCAGTTCAATTAGGATCTTTCCCACCGAATATCTATCGAAATTTTTAATTTCTTGATTATCAAAGATATAATGTGCTCTTGTGAACTTTTTGGCTCTGTTGGCGATTTCCATTGACATTTGGTACTTTCTACACACTCCAGAGAACTGGTTTCTAGTTTCAATTAAAGGAAAATAAATTGCAGCAAAAAACAAAGCGTCATTTGGTGTTTTGACGTTGATTAATCTATGAAGTGCATCGAGTGGATTCAATTTATATATTCCATCAACGTCAAATATCAAATTAAACAAATTTGCTTTTGATTTAAGAATAATTGAAAAAGCTTGAACGAAATGTTTTCCTTTCAGCATCTTTGTCATTTCCATTCCTATTCTGGCTGTACTGACTTTCTTTCTAAAGTTTTGTTCATCAAAATTAACAAAAGCATCAAAAATTTGCTGTGAAATTCCAAATCCTAATATGGAAACAAATCTCAACATCCTCAGAATGCGTCTTGGTTCGTCATTGAAGGCTACAATTGGATCCACAGAAATTAGAATTTCTTTATCTCTCAATGAAGAACATCCATCTGTTGGATCTTCAACTTTGAGGTCCATAATATTAAAATATATAGCGTTGAGCGTGAAATCTCTTGTTTTTGCATCCATTAAAATATCATCGATGGCAGTAATGTCGATCCACAGCCCCTTCCTTACGTTCACTCTGCATATACCTATTGTGGTATCATCCGTTGGGTGCCCCTCTAGGTTTGCCACACCGTTGTTTTCGCATATCTCGCATATTGAGGCCGCAAAATCGTCCGCAGTGACACCAGAAACGCAAACATCAAAATCATCATTTTCTTTGCCAAGGAGATGGTCTCTGACCCACCCTCCGGCAATTCTGACTACTGGTTTTGTAGCCATTCTATCTGCTGCGTTTCTCAAAATATTTATGATTTCGTTGTCTGTTTCAGTTAAGAATTCGATTTCCATCAATAAAAATTCTGCCGAAAAGTGACATTTTCATTTTTTGGAATTCAACTCTGATTTTGTTATTAAAAATCTATATTTTGAAATAATGTGATGGATTGTTGATTGTGTTCATGAAATTAGAGCGATTGCATTTTTGCATCTTTGTTATGAAAACTCAATCATTTTTTGAAATGAATAAGATAATGAGGTTTTTTCGTGTTCTAAAAGATGATGGCACACATATGATGGTCCAATTACTTTACATAGACAGACCACTCAACGAGATATGACCAAAAGATTGTTTTTATAGTCGATTCAAGCAATTTTTCAATTAACTCTTCCATTTGGATTGAATGAAGAGATATTCTTCTTGTTATCTGAGAGCCAATCAGAAGATTTTGGAGTGCCTCTTTTAATATGAATTCTCACACATTTTATCCAAGAAAGAACACATTTCTTGGCGGTTCTTCTTTTATTTATTAATGAAACAAAATAAAAAATATATCCACAATCTCAAACAGCCCTCCCATAGGATTTGTAAGTTATGTATTTTGAATAGAAGAAAATCTTCGAATTTGAATACAACGCCGAATAAATGTGGTCCAGTTTCATGATATTAACTCACACAATAAGAGATAATGTCCAACTTGATGCAATGGTCATTATATAGGGCCATGATTTGGTAATATTTCCATCGACAAATGTTATTGAAAATTCATGATTACCACATCAGGAAATGCAACAATGTAAATAAATGATAGAATAGAAAAGGAATTCACAGAGTTTGCGCATTATAATGATTGCGAATGAGCATGTCGTGAAATTCGCAGTGAAAAAGATGTTGTAAACAGAGTTAAAAGATACCAAAATTTGGTCAAATAAAAAATATTTCATTATAGATGATGTCAAAAATGAGATTTCAACATCGAAAATCGTGAAAGATCAAATTTGTCATTGGATGGCACAGAAATACCTGAAATACGTTTGTAATGAAGTACACGACTCTAAAAACGAAAGAATAGCTTTAATTCAGAACAAAATTCAAATACCCACGAAAAAAGAATGGAATCATTCAATGAAAATGGTTTTATATTATCTCAAAGAAAATAAAATGCAGAACACGGTTGAAACAATCTTCAAAGAATTGATTTTATCAAATAACGAATTTCAATCTGAACAATTATTAACTTTAGAAGATGCTATCGCCATACAACTTAAATCAAATGAGTTGATTCTTACCAAAAAAGCAAGTGAACCACATTCAGATTTTTCAAATATCGATGTTTCAATAATCAACTCAGATGACGACGTTTACAGTGTCAGCATGGCCAATCCTGACATTTTCTACTACATTCCCAATGCATAAGCAAAATATCAAAAACTCAAAATTATTATCCCCAAAAACGAATCGATTTATTAATTAGGTTCGTCTTAACTCTTCAGGGAAAGTTATGCCACAAATTACAGAATCCAAAAATCAAAGATTTATCTATAGAATATATTAAACATGAAATCCAATCATTGAATGTAATTATTTCGATTTAGACTTACAAGGAAAGTCATTATACTTAATTATGAAAGATATATCTCTAAAATTCATTTATAAAATAATATAAACAAGAACAAATTGATAAATAATGATCAATTATAAAATTCTGTTTCTTAAGATAACATAGAAAGGTATATTTTTATTATATGATAGTATTTTACTTTGTATTCTGAGCAAACGCATGGAGGCAATCCAAAACCGCCTCATATGTTGCAATCGCAGCCGCCGCAGTTCCAACAAAAAACATCAAAATTAAAAGCAGATTTGTCCAATGATAACACTTCTTACTCGCCAAAATAACGTACAGTATCGGTGGCAAAACCAAATTCGACACTCCTGCACCGAAAGCACCGCCAATTCCCATCGCTGGTCTCACATTCGGCAAAAAGATTGCGATGCAGAGAGGAAGTATGTTCTGGCAGACGAGTACAACAACGCGATGCTTCCATTGAAGTGCCGCGTGATTTTCTGTCTTGAAGAACCATCTGCTGTAAACTGCGAGGATTGTGACTCCTAACGCAGGATACAATGTTGTAAGGACGACGAGGCAAGCGACTCTGACGATAATAATGATAATATCTGGGAAAATTGATAATATAAGCGACTTCGAGAATCTTCCAAACATCAAGTAGCCCAATAAGCCTGGGATGAGCGTAATGAGGAACGACAGGAAGAACGATATTCCGACAGCTTGATATCGTTTTACAAGTGTTGGTTCCATGTTTCTAATGATTGGGATGATGACACCAGCGAGAGCGAACGCTAGAGAGTAAATTCCAAGCGTGTTGAACAGTTTTATGCCGAAAACTAAAGTCTCAACAGTTGGATTTATTCCTGTTGTTGGAACTTTTTCGAAAAATCTGACAATCATAACGATGACGTATGTAACGAGAGCTATGAAGCAGAACGACGATGTCTAGTTGAGGAATTTCACTTCCTTTGGAACTGTTAATGCAATCGGAACGGATAATGCGTAAACACACATGACACCGGTGCGTCTGACGAAAGTATCGGTCTTGATGCCCATTAGGTTTAGCCAACCTTGAATAATTTCTGTGCTCATTATCAAATATGCGGTCAAACACACGTAACAGAAACAGAGCAGAGAAATCGAGAGCAGACCTGATCCTATCTTTCCTACTGTTATCTGCGCAAGATATCCGATTGAATCTGAGCCTGACATCGCTGCCATTTTGATTACAAGGATCATAGATATCTAATTGAATATTGCTGAAAACGTGATCATGATTACCGATAAAATTATACCGCAAAATGTGAGAGAATTTGCAATACTAAAAATTCCGGCACCTAACACTGTGTTTAATATGTTCATAACCATCGAAGTCATTCCGATATAGTTTATTTGGACATTTACGTCTGATGTAATAGTGTATAAGAGCTCTGGCTCTTGAATATCCATTTCACCAGACATTTTTGAATTTTTAATGATAGAGAAGTGTGTAAGCAGAACCTTATTTTATCTAATGGGATTTGGTCGATAAAAATATGAAAATTATGATTGCCTATATATTTATAATCCAAATCTGCAATCGAAAATTTGGACCAAGTGAACTCACTTCTAATTTGTGAAGTTTACATTAAGAACTTTTGGCGCCAAAGTATTGTTGTTTCTAGCCAAAGCGATGCATACGCATCTTCTCAATTATATGATATGAATGAGACATGTATAGAAGTTAATCTTCCCTGAGAATATGTGAGCCTTACTTATCCTAGCTGAGCAAAATTTGCAATTTTTCGAATAATGCTCTAATTGGAAGTCAGTCAGCAATGATTACCTACATCTATCGAAAGCATACCATTATGCGTCGAAATTTCTTTGAAATATTAATGCCGATATCTCGATATGATACTATTTGAGTGTCTACAGCCATATTTTAAGAGCATTTTTATGACAAATATTAAGAGATGTTGCTATGTATATATATATATATCTATTATTTCCAAACATCGAATGTTTAAAATTTTTTGATAAAGTGACTTTTATCTGCAAATAAGTAAGAAAATATCCATATTATGCGGATATTATATAAAATTGACAGCGTATGCTACATAATTTCCATTTATTATCGGTGATGATATCATCAATATTGAGCATTTGTATTTTCAGCGTCACTTTTCGGTTAAAAGTAAAGAGATTTTGATATTCTAAAATGAGCTGATTTTATTATAATCTGCATTCATATATGATGATAATTATATGCTAACGATGGAAGCTTTCAATTTTGATTTGATTTATTTTAATTTTGTTTTCTAGCCTTGAAATTTTTTTTTCTTTTACTCTTTTGAGTTTTGCGATTTTTAACGAGTAAACCCCCTTCCTGGACGAATCTGATGAAATATTTACGTGCTTTTTTGGAGGTGCTGATTCTAGTGGTGCAATCTGTTTCATGAACTTATATTACTTAATCATGATATGATTACAAACAAAAACCCATTACAAATCATTAATGTGCTTCTGTTATGAATCTATTTGATGATTATAACAAATCCATCTCACTATTATAGCGTTCGCTCTCTTATTTTTGCCAGAGTTCCAGTCGAAAAATCAAAAAATAGAAAAGAAAAAATATGATACGCGCAGGAGTCAAACGGCTTTCCTTTGCTCATGCATCGAGCATACATAACGTTATGCTACCTCAAGTTCACACAAAATTTGCTCATTGGTAACATTACATATCAAATTTTCGACTTTACATGACAAATATCAGATAATAAATGTCGGAAATATTGACTTACGTTACTTTACATGTCGAAATTCGGTGAAATCTCATGGAGGCACGGAGATCCTCAAGTTAAATAGACAAGCAAATGCTATAAACATACTCAGCACCCTGAAAAGCACCAATTTCTTATTAAAATAAATGGAAATACTAAATAAGTTAAATGATTGCTTTTTTAAAAATACAAAAACAGAGTCTCATATTCTTAAAATAATAATCGATAATCACACTGTTTATGAATGTATTAATTATAATTGATTTTGTTAATATATTTATAAATTCTGCGATTTAATAAAGGCTACATCTATATTATTAACATGCAGTTATACCTACAATAGATAAGATAAGAGAAGAGCTTCCATCATCTTCCAATACAAGATAGTGTTTGTTTAAGCAAAATCATATTGGATTAGCGGCTTGGTCTTTGTTTGCAGAGATATTATTGATACCACTGTAAACAGAAACCCAGAAAGGCGCGTAAATGTTTTATCAGATCTGATCTATAGGGGGTCACTCGTTAAAAATCGCAAAACTCAAAAGAGTAAACGAAAAAAAAATTCAAGGTAAATTTTTAAACAAATAGAAAGTCAATTCTCTTGGTTGATAGAAAATAATAAAATAAACGTTGGATACTTGATCTACTACTTATGTATGTTTGTGTTTGGGTATTTTTTGAACTTTTTATTCATAAAAACGGTAAAAATAATTAGTTTAGGAATATTTTAATGATAAATAACTCTTTTACACATTATTTAAATCCTTTTGGTAAAATATTGGAATACAAAATCTTCAAGATCGAAACATTTTCACCATAAATTTATGTAATTTCGCATTTTTCACAGATAACATAAAGATTTTTGAAAATTTAAATCATGACTTTAGATTTTCTTTATGTATAGAGTTTGAATATGAAATAAAATCAGAGGCAACAAAATTTAGAAAAACGTGACATTTCGAATGGAAATCGAAAACCAATACGACAAAGACATCAGTAATTCAGTTGTTTGGACGCAGATTCCACTGTTATCGTGGATATGCCCAGGAATCGGCCACGTTGGCATTGTAGATTCTCACGGCGTTCTTTATGATTTTCAAGGTCCGAGAACTGTTGGAAGAGGCCATATGTTGTTCGGACAGCCATCACAGTGCTGGAAACTCAACATAGATCCAGCAATTTGGGACGAATCTATCAGACTTGCGGAAGAGGAATTTCATCACAGAAATTATTCATTAATTTGCTCGAATTGTCACTTATTCGCTGCTTATGCACTTGAAAAAGCCAATTATCCGCTTCCTTGCGGCTGCTGTGGAAAATGGACATCTGGAGCCACATTAAAAATCATCCACGGTTTGACATTACACGGACGATGCATCACTTGTTGCAGACAATCCATCCCTTGGATCGGATTCTTCATTTTTTGGGCGATCATTATTATTATCGTTCTTTTAGCCAAAAGAATCCTTATATAATCGACTACTCTCAATATGGGACGCAAAAATTCAGTCTGAATTATTAAAATTTTAACAAATACTCATTATAATAACTCTTAAAGCGCAGCAACGAACACACTCTTAATCACACATTGCCCAAAATGATCTAGTGAAGAGTTTTGATAATACTGTTAATTATTAAATATTTCCAAAGGACTATCTTTATGACGTTCTACCAGAGTAATCATGAAATTTCATTGTTCTCCAGAAATGCATTATTTTTGCTTTACTAAAAAACCCGTCAGACGCCTTAAATGCCTAAATATAAATCTGTTTAAACTTTTTTTGATATTCGACATTCGATAACACAGCTGCAGCTGTTTTATGGACTTTGCATGGTATTTTAATGCTCGATAACATGATAACTCTTATTAAATCTTATCAGCTTAAAATAATTAAATGCTATCACCTCATTTCTACATAAATATAGATATGACACACAGAGGATATTCCAAATTTATCATTTAAAATTACTCATAATAGTGGATTATATTAAAAATCATAAATATAATATCTATAACTTATAGAGAGCCTAAAAATCAAATAAAATTTTTAATGTGTCAAATAAATTCCAACAAAAAATGAAAAATAGAAATTATACGAGAAATTGATCTCAAATATCAAAAAAAAAAAAAAAAAAAATATTATGAATTCAATAATTGTGGATAAAAATTAATGGAATAACTTCTCAAAACATATAAAATCTTCTCGGAAACAGTCGCAGATCAGAAAAATGACGAAATTGAAAGGATATATAACACTTTGAAGTTTCTTTTCAAAACTATATCATTTTATTTTTTGTTGTCTCTTTGTTAGTCATTTATTCTTCATAAAATAATCCAAAGAGAAAATTGAAAAATTCTGTGAAAAACAAAATTTATTATTTGCTTATTTTCTGTTATAGAATAAGATTTATTAGATGATAAACATGTTTTCAAATTGAATGAATGATCAAAAAGGCGACTATTGAAAAAAATGAAATGATTAAAATTGAGTGTTTTTTTAATACAAAGAATATAATGATACATAAAACAAATAGTATCTATATACATAACAACGGAGCTGCCTGCTGTTAAAATCTCAGATGAAGGCGCTTAACCAATCATCAATTGGAGACTTCTCCATGTTAAACATGTCATAGACCTCGTCGTCTGGTTTGAATGATATGTAATCGAATAATTTCTCTGGTGCTTCAAATATAGGCTGTGGTTTGACAGAGATCTCCTCGATGATCTGTGTTTGCTTGGGAGCTCTCTTCTTCTGTCTCTGTGATCTTCTTTGACGGAGTTTATATCTGTTTCTAACGCAGTTTCCTGACCTTGTCGGGAAGTATTCGGCGATCTTATGCCATCGCGATCCAATCTCCGCATAAAGTTCATCCAAAAGCTTATCTTCTTCTTCAGTCCACGGATCGTTCCTCAGTTCTGGTGAGAGATAGTTAATCCAGCGTTCCCTGCACTGCCTCGCTGTTCTCTTTTTCATCTCTTTGGAAACTAACTCCCAATCATAAGTTCCGAGGCGTTCAACAATCTCTGTTAGTGCATCGTCCTCCTCTGGTGTGAATTTGATCTTTGGAATCACTCCACGTGAACCTTTTTTGGACATTTGTAATTCTTAAAGAATTACTTTGATTTTTTGTATGAATTCAAAAACATTATCAGAGAACGTGCTTCAATTATTTAAAGGCTTAATAATGTTTTTGATTTCTTTGTATAGGAAATTTTCAGAACAAATCAAACCCCAGTTTACTCTCAAATAAAACCAGTTTTGAAAGAATTCTATATTTTACAATAACATCTCTTTCAAATCAACACCTTCAATTATTTCGCACAAATCTTTTATCATTTGGCATCAGATTATGAAAATAGAGACTTCACTTTTTTTGATATTTGTTTTATATTTTTATGTTGGTTTATCAGCATACTCAGCTTCAATTTCGTGACAACAACCATAAAATATTTATTATTTTTTTTCTTGTGCGTTTTTCCATTTTCCATTTTTAGTTTTAATTATAATCATAAATACATGTTCTAAGTCTGTTTTTAAAGTTTAATAATTAGATTATTTTATCGAACAGAGTAAGTCAAAAATATTAATTTTGGTACCATTCTCATCAAGGAACAAAATGACATCTTATTATAACGAGACAAAATTCGTTATTATTTTGAGAACAACCGAATTTTTGAATTGAAATTGTTTCGTTATTAAAGGTGCACCGAAAACGATATGACATCCTCTCAAAAATTAACCTTATCAGTTTTGTTCAAGAAAAAACATCATAATTTTGGAAAAAATTAAACATGGCTCAAATCAACAGGTTTCATCAGTGCAATGAGGATCTGTGCATTTCTCCCTCACAAAGCTACTTCTCAAGATTAATCGATCATATAAGTTCATTTTCTCTTCGAAACATCTTTATTTAAAACGTGTTTGTATTTCAAATTACTACAGTTTATATAACTGGTTACAATAGCATGTCATCGTTTATCAATATCCAAGATGCAATTTTTAATTCACCATTTGACAACATTTCCGCATAAAAAGCAACAACATTATTGAATATCAGATCCTGTGCGATCATAATTAATTGATTGTAATTCATGTTTCTTGTTAAAAAAACAAAATATAATATTGTTTCACTCAATATCCTAATTTATTATTACCATAAATTATCGATACTATGGTAGATCAATGATTTCTGGTATGCATGATTTCAAAAATCAGAAAATATTGATTTAAAAAATGTAATACGGTAAATTAGAGATTAGTGCGTTTGCACAATATTTAACTCTCACTAGTTCTGTGTTGTTCTGTATCTGTTTACTCGAAGACAAGAATAGCATAACATCTTACAGCTAATTATATATAAATATCCAAATTAGCAATATTTTATTTCAATTTTCTTCTTATAATTGCTAAAACCGTCACTTATTTTAAGATACCAATAGTTATATCATATTAAACTTCAAATTTATTTTTATATGTTGAATATCGCTCTTTTTTAGGCTTGATAAAATTATTTCCTTTTGATCATTCAAAATTCTATTCATATCGATGAAATCTATTTGTATACATTCATATTTCAAAGTCGAAATTGATAAAAAATATTTTTATTATTCAAATCTTACTGTAGGCATTTTTAATCTTAAAAATAGATCTATTGCATATACCCAATTCAAAATTTGGCTTATTGCCATAACTTTTTTTATCAAATCGAATTTGTAATATTGGACGATAGCATTCTATTATATGTACTTTATGCGATGTCAAAATGTTTTAGAGAGTCTGAGAGAATTATTTGATGATCCATAATTTGATCAATGAAAAAAGTGGATTTTTGATATTGTCGATAATTCCATTTCATTATACTGATGTCGATTCAATAATTTTCTATTATTGAAATTTAACACTTTTTGTTCGTTTTTTCCATTCCTAATAATTTTTTTTGGAAATGAGGTTCCTCGATTTCCAAATTAGAGGTTCATTCCTATTTCGAATGGATTTAATCATGTCAAGTAAATCTGCGCGATTTTGATTCTCATTCAGATAATGAAACAGATAATAGGGTAATTGATGTTGTCATTGATTTCATCTTATCAGGTATTGTGATGGAAATCTATCAATTGGATTAATACAATTGTTTTATATGAATGTGTCGAAAAATTAGTAATTGAAAAATTTAATTAAGATTTGTGATATGTATAGGATGTGTAGATGTGTTTTGCATGGATAATTTCGCTTCATTTGCTGATAATTGATGAATCATAAAAAATCGGAGATAATCGAAATTTGATATTAAATATGATAATAGTAATCGATGGGGTATTGTTTTGAAGGTTTTTGATTGAAAATTTTATGATTTTTTATAAAAACTCGGATTTTAGAGTTGATAATTGAACAGTATCTCCAAATACATGTGCAAGTTAAGGTTATACATTGCTTCAGTTCCAAAGACACATTTCAAACAATAGATGAAAAAATCTCGTTATTACTCATGTCTCAAATATGGCTATCGATTTATTCACACACAGACTCAATTTATGCAGCGATGGCCATATCAATGACATACGAAATTTCGTTATTTGTGCTCATTTGTTTTATGGATTTCTCAAATTTCGAGTTAGAGGATTCTGGCTTACCCATATATAGACCTCCTAAAACTAAAGCGTTTGCAAATGTAAAAACATGTTGGTTCAAAAACTTTTTATTCGTTATTTTCGTTAAAAATTGTTTTTCAAAATTTATCCTCGAAAAATTACGAGAATTAATCAATTTTATTCATATCACAGAAATGCTAACAAAAATTTGGACATAGCCATTAAAGAATCATCGATTTTCGTTTTATATTTTATTATTTTCATTTTATTTTTTTGATTTTCATCGGTCAATTTCCATGATTTTATCGATATCTTCATACAAAGAGATACACCACAATTAAAATATATTAGAAGAACAATTTTGAAAAAAATATAAACAAATAATTTAATCCTGGGAAGAACACAATGCCCAAATTGTCTCCAGAACATCTTTATACTCTTCATTTTCTTGCATCTTTTTCTGTGCCCATTTTCCGATAGTTTTGAGCTCTCCTATATTAAACTCTCTCGCAGCCTCTTCATTCTCTATTATCTTGAATGTTTCCACATTCGTCTGTGTGAAATCACATCCGCATTTGTTCTTCAACACTTCAACATTGCACATTTTGATAATCTCTGCTGCGTTGGCGCCCAAAAGATCAGAGTGGACGGTCACCGACGCTTGATAAGCGTTTCTCAAGCTATCGTTCAAGTAAGACAAACGGCCGTCGTTTTCTCTGAGATCATTATAAAGTTGTTCGACAGAGACATTTGGTAACAGTGCGATTGTCGATCTGTATTCTATTAATGAAGAGCTCAGGATGTCATCCTTTCCCGGTGAGTCAGGAGGCAGTGATTTAGCTTCGTTGTATTCATCTTGCGCTTTTTTTCTTCTCTCGAGAATGTTGACAGCGTTGTCGAACAAATTTCTGCTTATTGGCTCATCGAAGTTTAATTCATCGACATTGCCTGATTCGTCGACAAGTTCGATCATGTTGGATTCTATCAGTTGAATGGATCGTTCGTATATTGTGTTTATTGAGTTGTAAACTGCTTTTTCGCCTTCGATTTTTGCTTTGAGTGATGCGATTTCTTCGTTGAGTTTCATCTTCTGTTCTTTGAGATCCTGAATGTCTGCCTCTATGACAGCATCCTTGGCAGTGATTATTACCTCACTGGCATCATTTGATGCATCGATCTCTTTCTTGACATATGATATCGAGCGATTTATTTCACCAGATTCTCGCGCGAGTTCTGATGAAGTAAAACTGCTCGTCATGAACGATTTGGATGATGAAAAGTGCTCCAGCTCATTGTTTATGGACTTAGTTATCTTATTCACGCGACTGACCTGGTCATTGTATGAGTTATAAGCGCGAACTAAGTTTGATAAATAATTATTTCTTGATGCTAATAAAGCATTGTCGAATTGCTTTGGACTCATCTGAGAAATGCGTTGTGAGTGCTCTATTTCGAGTTCAATGATTTCTTGTTTGAGTTTTGAAATTTGTGAATTTAATTCTTCAGTTTCTGTATTTTTAACCATTACGGGTGTATTTTCCTGCTTCTCCTCTATCGAATTCTTTCGTCCTTGAAGTCCATATCTTTTTGGAACGATTTTTGCTTTTTTAACATTTGGTTTTGGTAATTTTTGAGACTTATTCTCATCTTCTTTTGGCGGAGAATCCTCAACTTTTGGTGGTAGCTTAATCTTGGTGGCTTTTTCATCAGCTTTTAATTTACCTGCATTTTGAATTTCGTCTTCTGGAGCCGCTGATGATATGTAATCGTTGTTTTTGTCGGAAGAATTCTTTAAATCGTGCTGTATATCGATAACAGGCGGTGAAAAAGGTCGATCTGGTGGAATCATTATATTGGGTCTTTCTAACATAAATCCTGAGTCATCACGCAGTGACTGATCAATTTTCAACGATTCTTTCTCTTCAGGAACGATTTTTGGAATTCCATCAGATTTTTTATCTGAATTTGATAAAATAGAACCAGTAGAAAGGTGATCAACAACATCCAAAACGTATGCTAATGATTGCCTGCTTCGGCTTTTTTCTTTTGAAATTTTCTTATCATTTATTTTTGGTTCTTCTGGTGGAATTTCTTCATACTGGGGCACCGCAAACGGAATATTCTGGCACATATCGAGCGCTTGCTGCTTTTCTGACTGCACAGCTTGATTTGATAAAATACTTTCATCGATTGGATTCGAAAGTGAGTTCGAAGCTTCGGGAGAAACAATGTTTTCGTAGGGATTCACTTCTTCCTCATTTTGTTGCGACTGAATATCTTGAAATTGTTCGTTTTCCATAATTTTTATTTATTTTTACAATGTAAAGAAAAATAATTTTCATCAAAGTTTCGATCAAATTTTATTTGATTTTTAGATTCTTTATATACTGTTTCTTAATTGAATTTTAATTTTTCTACATTCTCTTTAAATTTTAAAATGTCAATTTTCAAATCATTGTTTTGATTAATTTTATCTAAATTTTTTGATATAACATATACTATTTCTGAATGGATTTCAAATAAATATTCGCTTTCTTTAATAATTAAATTATCCAATTTATTTTCATTGCTTTGATCAAAATTATCAATATAAATAGATACTGTATATGCTATTTCTGAATAAATTTTGAATAACTTTGTACTTTCATTAAAAATTTTTTTATTTTTTTTTTTGTTTTCTCTATTGTTTAGTTTTATCAATAAATTTAGATATTATGTATGCTATTTCAAAATGGATTTTAAGTTTCTTTACATTTCCTATAATTTATTAGCTATTTTATATTTTTCTGAATAAAAATCATCTCAACTTTTGCATCACTTGGGAGGGGCGGCGATGCTTTAGACAGAAGTGTTTCATTTCTATTTAACCTCTGTCTAAAACAAAGAGATTTAATGCGATTTTGCCAAAGAATTTATTTCCCAATCTGCAGCAATTAGCGTAAAGTGTTATTGGCATTTTGATATAGAATGCTGCATACTGTGGAATGCAGTTTCCTAGCAATAGATAATGCATTAACACTACTGATTTTGAATCAATTCTGTTATTGATTGTCAAAGTTGCATATTTTGCTGTAGTCTCTGAATCGAAGTAACAAGAATTCAAGAGAAAATAGAGGTTCTACTGTGTTCCCGAAAATACAGCAACTTTCAAGAATGATATTTCTCAAATTGTAAACATTTTAATCTAATCTCAAATCGATAATGTTCATTTTTTGTATTTTTGGAAATCTATTAATTTTATATCTAACTCTGGTCTAGAAGAGTCTGAATAATAAATGAATCATGTATGAATATCATTGACACGTGTTTTAATATTGAGCCTTCGATTGTGACTTTGGAAGTCAGAACTAAATACATTGGAACACATTCTCCTAGAGACAGATAATTAGCTAACGTTATTGATTTTGAATTAACTCTGTTATTTATTATCAATGTTCCAGATATTTCTGTACTCTCTGAGTCAAAATAACATGAATTCAATGTGATTTTGGATTTCGAAAATAAAGGTTCGAATGCATTTCCGAATATGCAACACCTCTCTAATATAGCATTTCTGATTACAGATATGACAGCTTCATCGTATGTTAACTCATCTCTGCTATTTTCAATAATATTCGTTGATGAAATTGTGACGAAATCATCTGTTATGATTAAAACCATTGAATAACCCCAAATTTCTGTGTTGTTTCTAATTGTGTTAAATTTGAGAGAAATGTTAAGAGTTGATTCGTAATAGCAGTAACCCGATCTTTCCCGGGCTCCATTTGATGTAATATTCAGGTTTAAAGAATGTTCTGGACCTTTTTCTATCCGAAACAAACTACTTTGTTCTTTTGCAAATTGTTTTGCAATTGTGGAGAGATTAAGAAAAAGTTTCGTTTTTGGTGAATTTATGGAGTTGATGTTGAACGAAGAACTATAAATTGACTACGTTGAACATTTGCAGTAACAGGTTCTGTCTTGGACAAAGTGACCTTCACTTTTGAAATATAATGGAGCACCATCATAATTTGATTCCCAAAAAGAAAATTGGGAAAAAATTGTATCTTCAATAAAGAGGATTGATTTAGAAGTAGAATTAATATATATATTACATCTACATTAGTCTGCTTATAGTATTCACAGAAGCTTACGTAGTAATTTCCTGAATGAGCTGTTAATGATTCATTAACTTTGTATTTCTTCGTGTAGTCTGTCTCAGTGAAGTAATCGGACCATTCTCTATGAATGATCATCTTTCTGAAGACGATTTAAATGATTTTGTGTACGATTATAAATTTTGAAAAAAAATCAGATTTTGAAATATGCACAAAATTTATCAGTATTATGGGATCAGAGGATGAGTTTGATGAGTGGAGAACATCCTGCGCAGACTTTGTTCCTTATTATGTACTTCGGA
Source organism: Trichomonas tenax (assembly GCA_023091735.1). NCBI lineage: Eukaryota > Parabasalia > Trichomonadida > Trichomonadidae > Trichomonas > Trichomonas tenax. Next base: position 21,335 of record JALKBU010000328.1, read on the forward strand.
TTAATTCTCCTTGAAGGAAATGTGTTGTTTCTCACTTGACGGGATGTGTATTTCTTTATCACAGGCAGCGACATCTTTCTGGCCATTATTGTGATTTGATCCCTGAAATAACCGTTTTATTGGTCTGTAATGAGTTTTCTCTCGATTACGTTATAACAGACGTTCCTCTTCTCGGTACTGAACCTGCAGTCAATGAGGCAAGTGTCAATATCCTCTTAGTTGACTTTAATCATGTTTATTATTCCTTTGTACAGTTTGACTTGTTCAGCGAGCCATGAGTGGTCCAGGACCTCTTCCAACGATATCCGCTGTGCTGGATCCTTCATCAGCATCCTGCAGACCAAATATTCGAGATTATCTGAAAATCTTTGTGGAACGTCGAACTCACCGTAGATGATCTTCTGGCTGAGGACTGAGAAGTTCTTATTGTCGAACGGGAAATAACCTCCACAAATAACAAATAAAATAATCCCAGCGCTCCAAATGTTGACTGATGTCGAATATTCTTGTCCTGAGATGAGCTCTGGGGCGCAGTAGAGCAATGAACCACATCTCGTCACGAATCTCGATCCTTCCATCAACATTTTAGAAAATCCAAAATCAATGAGCAGTATATTGTTGCAGTCATCAAACAGAATGTTCTCCTGCTTCAAATCGCGGTGTGATATATGCAGATCGTGATGTAAATGATATAAGACGAGCATTAACTGCGCAAAAACAACAGCGGCGTCTTTTTCCAAGAGAGGACCAAAGCGGTTGAGTTTATCGAGGAGTGTTCCGTTCTGTAGATACTCAATCACGATATAAATATAATCTTTTGACTATTAGTATTCATAAAAGCTGCAAATGAACGAATGCCTCAATTTTTGCATGATTTTGGGGCTTGGAGGCCAAATATTAACCATAGTTGTTTTGGTCCTTCATTATTGTCGATATAAATATGATTCCGACTGTTGTGTTTGTCTCTTTGTGCGTAGCCAAGAAGACCTGCGTGAATCCACCCTCTTCGATCGGTCTGAGAACGACATAGTCCTTGAGAACAGTTGTATCAATCATTTTTTATAAAGCTTTGCCGAAAAATGAAAAAATAATAAAAATTGAATGGAAAAATTTTATTATATATTTTGTTTTCTTCATTATAATGAGTTATTTTTTGATTTTGAGTTCTTCTGTCAATTCAATTTCCCTCATTTTTTGTTAACACACTCAAAATTATTATTATTTAAATATCAATATCCATATTATTTTATATTATAATGCAAATTGAGAATTCATTTTTACATTAGTTATTTTGTAATATGCATTTTGTATTTTATTTTCGATATTCTGATTAATAACAAGATGTAAAATATATTTGATGATAATGTGTCATGAAAAGTGACAATGTTACGCGTCAGATTTGACATTATTTTGCCATGTAAATGATGGTAAAATTAATTAGGGGTGAGCATTGAATTTTAATATAAATGAAAACATTTGCCATGATTGACTCTGGAAGGCTCGACTATCGATTGGCTTGCTAATCCAACGAAGCACTATGATAAGGCCCAAGCCAGGCTAAATGTGAAATATTTTTGGAAAATATAAACCTTGGTCTTTAAGCAGGATGTACTATTGCAATGAATATACTATATAAATAGAATTCACAAACCAATGTCTTAAACCTCAAAACCAAAATAATTATTTGATCGAAATAAAATTATTGAAAGTTGTTGAAAAATCTCGTTATATTTAGAATATATGGATTGAATGAATGATAAATAAATTATAATCAAAAATGTTGTCGGATATACTCAGAAAAATATCGATCTGACATGTAAAAAGTCACATTTTCATAAAATTCAACATTTTAAATATACATATGATGCAGAATAAAAATAAACCAAGTCAAAATCCTTTCAAATTAAAATCTGTTATGTAAAATAATAAATTCAAAATCTTTTCATTAAAATTACATTAAAAATTATGTGAAAAAAAGATAGAGAACAATTGTCAGATTTCCTCACAAATATTTCTGCCATGTAAATATCACCTTTTCAAAAAAAATAGTTTTCTGACGATGTCTGAAAGCACAATGAGTTACACATCAATGAGTTTAGAGTTGATTCCAGGCTATTTGCCGTTCATCGCCGATGTCGACATTGAGTCTTTCGCAGAGCCTTTTCCTATACAAAAGAAAGATAAAAGATCGCATCTCGAAATCAACGAGATAAAGCATCAGTTGCGTGATGTGATGTACAACCGGAGGTTCCCCAGTCCTGTGAAATTATCAGATTTTTGCTTAATAGCGAAAGAAAAATGGGAAACTGAATTATCCGAATCTTATAATTCTCGATATTCAGATGAGGAGAACTGCTGCAAACTGGCTTAATAATTTTACTTATCTTACCTTGATATTGATAACATATTTTGTAATCTTTAATTTTAAGCATTCATATTCATGAATATTATTCTTTATCTTGTTTGTATTTAAATGTTACTATGTTTTTTCTTCAATTTCGATATTATTTCATCCAATTTTTTCCTCATAATTTCCATCAAAATGACACTGCAAACCATCATTTCTTCGATAAATTAGTCTATTTACAGAAGAAAAGTTTGGTATTATGGATGATAAAATATTATTTGATATATATTTTAAACGATGAGACTTTTGCACATTATAAATATTAATAAATTAAGGGATGAAGTTGATTAGATATAGATATAAGCGAAAATATGAGAAGAAAAATTTAATATTAAAATAAATAACAAACAAAATAAAAAAATATTAATAAGGACTTTCATCAGGACGACGCTTCAGCAATGAATTTGCCTTCTTGTTGTATGAAAATCCCATAAACGCTATATTTGCTAAATCTTCGACATCTTTCTCATCTGGAGTGAATTGATCCGATTCATCTTCTGGAAGGGGCTCGAAAACATCGAAATTTGAGGTGTCTATCTCACCCTGTATATTGGGGATGCACGGTGACGTGGATGCGAAGAGATTATCCCAATCGACAGACGAGAAAAATGGATGAGCTTTAATTTCTTCAAAAGTTAAGCGATGATCAGCATCTATCAGTAACCCACGCATCAGGGAGATCGCATCAGTCGAAACAGGTGGTGCTGGGGGAAAAACCAGCGATTCATTATAATGAATAATTTTTGATGCAATTGATCTTTGTGTTTGCGATGAGAAAGGTGCGTACCCGAATATCATTTCGAACATAATCGCTCCTATCGACCAATAATCCACACTTGGACCATATGGTTTCTTTAATAACACTTCAGGTGCGATATAATCGGTAGTTCCGACAGCTGAGCAGACCTGCTGGTGCCTCTCACTTGCTGCGTGCCTTTGGTGATATAATTTATTAATAACAGAAGCAGGAGACGAAGAATTTCCTGTTTCATGCAATGCATCAGTTATTTGATCGATTAGTTGAACAATTGGGTCGCTGTAGCGATCCATCTTCGTGCTGAGTCCGAAGTCAGTCAATCTGACGTGTCCATCCTTCGTTAACAAAAGATTATCGGGTTTTATGTCGCGATGAATAAAACCTTGTTTGTGAACGCAATTTATCGCTAAAACGGACTCTGCTATGAGAAATTTCGTTTCTGTTTCAGTTAGAATGTTTCGATTAATGAGCAAAGTCATCAAATCGCCGCCTGGTAGGAATTCCATGACTAAATAGAGACATTTTGAGTCCTGGAAGGCGTAGTAGAGCTGCACTGACCATGGGTTATCGTTTTGAACGAGAAAGTCCTTTTCTACAATTGTATTCAAGATTTGATTTTTTTTGACCAATTCGCGTTTTTTGAGGACCTTCATTGCATAAATATGTTGATCCTCTTTATCGCGAACAAGCCAAACTTCACCGAATGCGCCGCGGCCGATTATTTTAAGTTTTTCGAATTGTTCGACTTTAAATGTTCTTCTTTTGAGTCTTTTAAGCGCAACTTCCTGATCTATCATCTGTAAGTCATCTATCTTCGGGGCGCTTATCGATCTAAGTCTTGTATTTCTTTGGCGAATTTGTTTATCGTTTGTAAAGAAGTCCTTAAACTGCTTCTCGAGGCAGTATTTGGCCATGTTGGCCTTCGCCTGCGTCAGCTGTGAAGGCAGCGACTGCCTTTCTCGCTGCTTTTTTTTCTCGATTGTAATAGGCTGCGGAAGAGTGAGGACGTCATCACCAGAAACGCGCTCGAACTCAGAAAGGTTATCAACAGATATTTCGCTCTTTTCTATTGACAACTTTGAGGAAAAACGAAAAAATAAATAAAAAAATCTTTTTTATTAGTCTTTGTTTTTATTGTGTTTTTGCTTTATTTATATGATTTTAAGGGCAGTTTCTCGGTATAAGTTGGCTTATAAATTAAGCGATCTTTAATTGGACAATTGAACATTGCAATCACCCAATAATTCATTGCCATTTTCTTTCTTTTCTTAAATGTATGATTGGATTTTAGTTTATAAGGCTAAACTCAAAGTTTGATAAATTTTTCCGTATATTTTATGCAGTTATCTCTATTCTTTCTATAAACATATAAAATAATGCAGCACAGCTGTGATTCAAATTGATATATCAATCACAAAATATATTTTTAGCAACAATCTATTCTCTAATCATAAGCCAATTATCTTCTTCTATGCTAACACATACTGATATATTACAATGATACTTCAAAATATTTATAATTTTTTAAACGTATTTATTGAAACTATGACTTCTCTTTTTACAGATCGACTATACTCGAGATAGCTACACAACATACATATATATTATTTTGATATATCACGATATATTCAAATTTCAAATTATATTTTTTGCAATAATCTTTATATACTTCATACATAAATTACACTCATTAATGTAAGCATGTACTCATATGTTATTTTGGTATATCAAAATATTTTATAATTTTCAAACTATATTACTTATTTTCCAATTTCACGTAGATAATCAAATAAACATCATTAATGCATAAATATAGATATCAATTATATTGCATAAAAATGATTATATAAGGAAATATATTTCAAAATTGATTCAAAAACTCAAAATTGGAGGCTGTAATTTCTATAGTGGGATTAACAATCAATGGATATATATTATGTATATGAGTATTTAGGCCGAAACTCTTCAAATTATGAAGAATGAATAAAACAGGGCCCAAACGATCATATAAACCAAACAAATATTGAAATGTTTACATGAAAAATAAATAGGGGCTGTAACCGTTTCTAAACGTTTAGAAAATTTTTTTAATGATTTTTAAAGCTCCAGAATTATTAAACACAGACAAGTTTCTCAAATATCTGCTGCAGTATGGCATCGCAATTATCGTCATATTTATCGTTGGCGTACTTATTTTGCAGCTGTGGTTTAACTGGAGGCCGATTTTGAATGCAAAATACAAAATAGCGCATCTTATTCAGAAAGATCCATACAGCGAGTTATCCTTAGTCGGAGAGCTTTGCTGGTGGATACTTTATTTCGCGCCTTACGTTCTCGTTATTATTCTTGGATTATTTATTTGCGTCAATTTAGCTCCAAAAGTCATTGGAATCGACATACTTCTCATACCGATATTCACCATGGTACTGATTTTCACATACATGAACTTCTCGAAAAGCGGACATAAATTAACACTTCTTGCAAAGATTGCACTTACATTAGTCGCATTTGTTTACTTCTGCATCACTTTTGCACACCCATACATCGTCGAAACACATACTTGGAGAAGTGATGCAATTTCTTTGATTTGGCCGCCACTTTGGATCTTCATTCTCTCAATGTGCATTGCACGTTTGAGGTTAAATTCGTTTATAGTTGCAAGAACACTCGAAACAGAAAAACTTGAGGCGAACATGAGTTATAATATTGGAAAAGGAACAATTCATCCATACACGACGGAATTCAGAACTTCACGCATTTTAGTACGCTTCGGTGGCTCAGTTACTGCTGGTTTGCTTTCTTTGATTATCAATATTTTATTTTCAGTTAAATATCGAGCACAATCATACGTAACGTTCTCAACAAGTGTTATTTTCTTGATTTTCGATGTAGTTGTGATCGTAGGACAAAATATTTGTTTCGAATCAGAAAATTTGATTCCATTGATGTGCTTTATCATTATTTTCAAGATCACCACAATTTATCTCGCCGAGAATTACTGGATTCTTAATCAGTGCCTCGTTTTAATCACAATTGGCGTTTATTTCTTATCGAAAAGTTTCCAAGGATTCTTTAACTCAATTCACGGCGTTTCTCCGCTCGTAGACAACCAAGAAGAGGTCGATAATCAAGTGCTGCACGCTATAAAGCATGTTTTCACGCAAACGCCCGGTTACAAGACATTAATGAAGATAATTTACGCGATTTTCGATGTTATTTTAATTATCGCGTTAATTGTTGAAATATATAGACTCGACATTAAAGAAAAAAGGCCATTGTTTAGTTACGGCAAATACTCTCTCAGCGAATATTGGGTTATCGTGTTTGCGATCATAACAACAATATTTTCATCTCTTGTTATCGCAATGCATTACACAGATGTCGAATATGGAATGCCCGGATTTATTTTCAACATTTTCCCTGTTATTCTGTTCTTTTTGATTGCCGTTGTGATGCTTTCTTTCATGTTAGGTTTGCATCTTAATGTTTGCGATCTCAGAGTTTATCTTTCTGTTGGTTGGTGCTTCTTGATGATCAATATTTTGCTGAAAAGGACAACAAGGCTGAAATACGTTTTATCTTTCTTCATCGACACGAGAAATGCGTTTGGATTATATTGGGTTTCAACACTTTACAGCGCAATTGTTATAGTTCTTATTATTCTGTATTTCTGCTTCGTTTACATTTACGGATACACGAAACACATCAGTTTGGTTGTTTTTGCAGCTTTCGTGTTAATTTTCGCCGGATATAACTTTGCAACAATCCAACAAACATCGGAATCGATTACTTTAATGTTAATTTTCGTCATCGCAATGATTTTATCAGGATTTCCATTATTAGGAATTGCAATTTACAAATTTGATGCAAAATATCCTGTTTTAGTTGCAGGTATATGTGTTTATTTGTTTATTTTGTATTGCGTTTATCACAGACTCAAAAGACAAAAAGGCAAAATGACAATTCATTATTTGATTGCAACATTAGTTGGTTTCGTTATTGCTTTGATTGTAACGATTGTTGCTTCAGCTCTTAAGCTTCAAATATATGATCATATTATCTATCAAATCATCATTGTTCCTCTTTGGTTCGTTTCATGTTATTACTTCGAAAACAGATTGATTGAGATAGAAATGACTTACATTATTACATTCATTTATTCAGCAGGAGTCTTCATTTCTTTCTGCGTTAAAGTGAAAGAGCCGTATTATTGCATTTTGTATGTTTTAGCGACATTATATGTTTTCATTTTGCTCCACGTTTTAAGAGTTTTAAGTTCGACAAAGAAAGGATATTCATTGACATTTTCGAGCATTTTCTTCCCTATCAATGTTTACTGCAATTGCCGCCTTGAAGCGAAGCATTCTCTCATATTTTGTTTCTGTTATTTGTTTTACGTTCCATGGATCTATGGAATCATTACAATGACATACACTGATTTAATAGAGTTATCTTTCTTCATGCAAGGAATTGCTTTTGTTGTTCCTTTCTTTATCGGATGTTATAAGATCATTGATTTGGACTTAAAGGTCGTTCACACACTGGAATTCGTTGAAACACACACTCTCCAACACGCTGTTAAATGCGCAATTAAGACATCGTCAGTTGATTTCCACAACAACAAAGAAGCAAAATCATTCTTCACACACGACGAATTCATTCGATTTGTTGACAACGACACGAACGGAGACGAACAGAAACACAAATACGTGATGGCTCTCAAAGGTCAGTTATCTGTTTCTTATGATATATATTCGGGAGACTTGATTGGAACAATTAGAAACTACTTAAATCAATGCCATGCAAAATGGGATTTCTTGGATAGAAATAATTTCACTGTTTACGACTTTGTTGAGTTATTTAACGTATATAAAGTAATCCAAGTCAAAGACAAGAAATTCAAGAAAGAGCAGAACACGCTAATGCAGCAATTGAATCAAATCACGCAAGAAAGATATTCACATCACATTCACGCAGTCGAACGATACGAAAAGACAACGAAATACTACGACGAGGCGCTCAATTACATGACAAAGACAAACACACTGAAGTACGATGACCCGCAATACCCTCCGCAAGTAAATCCACGACCAAAGGATGAGAAATTCCTCGCAAACTGTGTTTGGAAGAATGCCGATTCTTTCTTCACAGGACCTTTCATTAGAGACTTTAGAAGTGACGACATCGTCTGTGGTGATATCGATGACTCATATTTCATTGCTGTTCTCGCGTCTCTGTCAAGAGACAAAGATGTAATTGAGTCGTTATTTAAGCAACCAGTTCGACACGAAAAAGGAATTTATGCCGTTTACTTCAATTTCCTCGGGAAAGACATTTTCAGTGTTGTTGATAACAAAATTCCAATCGAGGGAGGTTTCCCGAAGATGTCTGGTCCAGCGAGTGCTTCTTCTTCAGCGTGGTTCGCTGCAATTGTTGAGAAAGCATATTCAAAGATTTGCGGAGGATTCCTTGGAATGTCAGGAGGATATTGTTCATCTGCATTCAATCTCCTTTGCGATGGATACTCAGACCAAGTCGATCTCGAGAGTGACACAGGTATAGAATTGCGTGAGAACGGAGAAATGTTCAAGAAGATTATAAACACATTAGAACGCGGAGGATTCGTTTGCGCATCAAAATTCAATCCATCAACGCCGAAACAGAATTCTTACGCGATATTCAATGCGGTCGAATACAAAGAACATCAAATGATCAGATTGAGAAATCCATACAACATCGACGAAGACAGCGTTATGTGGCCGAAAGATAGTTCAAAATGGCTCGAAAACAAAGAATTGAGAGCACTATGCAACATATCTCCGAATAACGATGGAACGTTTTGGATGCCTTTCTCTGAGTTCGCTTTCTCGTTCAGATTCTTGTTCACATTCGACAGACTTTTGTCTTCGTACATGCACGAGATCATATCAACGTTCGTTCACGACAAGAATGACGGCGCGCATCCATACAATGAGGACTGCCCAGACATGACACACGTCAACAACCTTCTCGTGCGATTCAACAAACCAACGCATATCAAAGCAGTCCTTGAACGCGCTGGATGCAACACAGCAGTCAAAGTATATCTCACTTCGAATTGCGGTCTTCCTGTCACGAGAATCTACATCGGACGCGATTTCAGACACGCAAATCTTAACGGGAGGATCAACATGACAAGCTTCGAGTGGTATATTGACAAAGTTGATTATCCATGGACATTGACAGTCACAAGAAACGCACACGCAGATCCATGCGACTACAGACTGAGACTTTACACAGACAAAGACATCGAAATAACGCATATTGACATCTCACAGTACGTTTTCGAATACGATTTTCATCTTCCAGAACTTCACATCAGGAAAGAAGTCCCAGAAGCAGTTTTTAATTAATATTTATATTGTTTTTGTATTAAACTTTTGTTATTTTTTCTCATAAAACTGGAAACATATTATTGTTTGAATATACTGAAAAATATAGTTCACTGAAAACAATTTAATGCTACGGAGGTTTCTATGCACTATATAGAAATTTCTATAAATTCATCAATCAGAAAAATCAAAAATATCAACATTGATTTAAGTAAATTCTGTCATTGATGACCAAAGTTGCATATTTTGTTGTACTATCTGAGTTGAAATAACATGAATTCAATGTGATTTTGCAACCTTCATCTTCAAGAGAAAATAAAGGTTCTACTGTGTTTCCGAAAATGCAACAACTTTCAAGAACAAAATTCCTTATTCCTGATATGTGGTATATTCAATAATCAGGATTAATTTAGATTTATTGTGAATTGCACCATTCCTTGCTCAAAAAGCGGCGTTTCTTTTTATATATATTCTGGTAGCCTGTCTCAGTAAAATACGCATACAATTCAAAATAGAGCATAACAAAATCATAGGCTCTTTTCAAAAAGTATAAGAATAGTTATGTAATGCAGTTGATTCTGAATTAAAAAGACATGATGTTTCATTTCAACTTTTAATGTTGGTGTGAGAATATAAAGTGCAACATCATAGAGAATATTTCGATGCTCTTATATGGAATTAATACTGTAACCTTTGCAGAATGAATTATATAACAACCTTCAATAAGAGAAAAATAATTTAAAGAATCATTTTTGGAGTATACTCTGTCATTGATGACCAAAGTTGCATATTTTGTTGTACTATCTGAGTTGAAATAACATGAATTCAATATGATTTTGTAGCCTTCTTCTTCAAGAGAAAATAAAGGTTCGACTGTGTTTCCGAAAATGCAACAACTTTCAAGAACAAAATTTCTAAATCCTAATATAATTCCTCTTCTTTCAGAGCCAATTTGAGTTCTGTTGTTTTCAATAATATTCGTTGATGAAATTGTGACTAAACCTTCTGCCCATATTCCAACAATTGCATCTTCTGTTTGTGTATTGTTTCTTATAGTGTGAAATTTGAGAAAAACATCAGGTGTTGAGAAATCATGGGCGTAACCTGAACCTAAATAACATTTATTCGATGTTATGTTCATGTTTGAGGAATGTTCTGGACCTGTTGCTATCCATAATGAACCCCAACAATTTTCATCTGTTCTACAGTTTGTTACTGTTGAGAGATTAAGAAACTGTTTCGTTTCTTCTAAATCGGGAAGAAAAACATAGAAAGACATTCCACATTGTGAACTCGATGAAGATTTGTAATAACAAGTTCTGTCTTGGACAAAGTGACTTTCACTTTGAATTCTGAAATAAAGAGATCCTCCATAATTATTTAATGAAGATGAACATTCAGAAAATGTTGAATCTTCAATAAGGAGAATTAATTTTGATGCAGATTCAATACGAATAGCACCAAGGTCAGTCTGATTATAATATTCGCAGAAACTAATGAAATAACTTCCGGATTCAGCTTGAAAAGCGGTATTATTTTTGTATTTCGTAGTGTAGTCTGTCTCTGTGAAGTAATAGGACCATTGGTGACGAATGATCATCTTTATGAAGACGAAGCCGTATTAATACGGCTTCGTCTCCTTTTTCTTTTCAAAAAATGATTTTGTGTACCTTTACAATTTTCGACACCTTTCTGACATTTATTCATTACTACAGTAGTTAGTAATAAACATTTCGCTCTTTTCTGTCTAACGCTAGAATACAGCGAAATGTTGAGTTATGACATGTAAACTAGAATATTTAAAGTAAATTCACTTCCTAACAACTTACAAAAATAATTAAAAATATAAATGAAAAATAAACACAAAAATAATAAATTAATATAATTATTTAGTATCCAATTTCAGTATCTTCTTCTTTAGATTTCTTTTGTAATCTTGGATTCTTTTGTCTACCAGCAGCTAACGCAGCCAATTGTTTTTCTGTACACTTTCTTTTAGGCTTATCTTGTTTAATATCCTTAGATTTATTATTTGATAATTCCTTTAGAATTTCTTGTTTAATTTCATCTCTGAGAGATTGGATGTTAATTGTATCCGACATTTTAATAAGATAAAACTTTTGATTTTATTTATAATTAAATGAGCTTAAGTAAATCAGAAAGACAATCTATTATAGATAATGAAGAACGTGGTATCCAACATCCATTATATTATGTTGTCAAAACAAATGGTAAAGTACAAGTTCGTAAAAGAAAAGTACCATTAAATTCTAATAAACAATCTAATGACAATTCCGATATTTCTTCTGAAATAACATTAGATGATAACATGTCATCAGATTCAGATAATGATTATGAACAATTATCTAATAAAGCATTAATGGCAAAGATGCTAAAGGTTTTAGAGAAATCAACAACATCAGAAGATATGAATAAGAATCCAGTTGAAAGAGAACGTGAAACAAATGAAAATAAACAATTCATTGAAAACATTCAAGAAACAGTATCAAACAATAGACCATTTCCAATGACTGTTAGAAATAGAAGAGCAAGAATTATAAGATTATAAGTTATATATATTATCGATTTTTATTTTTATTAAATGAATAACGAACAGTTAAACGAATTCACTCCAACAGAGAATTATCATCAGATCAAGAGTTATTTTGATATTATTGATAATGCTATTCAAGTTGGTGATACAAATAGACGATATGTACCATCTAAAGATCCATCTAATCCAAAAGATATTAAAGAAAATCATTACGTAACGTTTAATATATCTCCTAAAGGTGAAAACATGATAGATTTATACAATACATGTATTACGTATACACTTAAAGCAAAACTTAAGAGTGCTTTATCATCATATATTAAAACAACAGGATTTACAGGTGAACCTTATAATGAACCATCTATTTGGGTTGGTTTCGATGATAGTTTCTATGCTGTATCCGCATATCAAATATTAGCAAATGGTAGAGTTATTTATACACAAGATAACGCAATTAATGAAGGATATGTTATGAGTAATTGTGGAACAACAGATGCTATTAAGAAAACTGATGTATTTTCTAAAACAAGACATTCTGATGTTTGGAAACGTGTTAATACTGTTAGATCTGGTATAGTAATTGATATGACAGATTTAGAAAGTGATAATACATTTGATATTAGTTTAGATTTAAAGATTGATATCAGAAGATTCTTACCATTTGAAGCTATTAGATTCTTACCTGATTTTGCTGGTAATATTCAACTTAAAGTTAAATTCACAGCAGATGCTTTACAAATAGCACCATTAAGTTTAGAAGATGCTTTGCTAACACCAAATAACTTAGCTAAGGTTAAATCATATCCGCAAATTACTAATAGGTTTGTTCCATTAAATGAAGAATTTACACATTTCAATGCTGTATCTAAATCTGCTGATGGAATTTCATTATCAGTTATTCATAATACAATTACTAAGGTTTCTGCTAACTTTGTTGATTGTGCTGTTGTTGGTAAGAACTTTAGTTTAGATCCAGTTGTATATTCTAGTCTTGTTGCCCATTATTCAACACAATCGTTATGTTTTCCAATTAAAACTATGGAATGGATGCCTATGGATGGTGAATTAAATAATAACGTTAATATTAAATCAACATTCACAGCAACATATACTCCAATTAATGTTAATAGTATTTGGTTCTTATTCCCTAAGAATTCTAATTATCTAACTAATTTCGAAAATCCAATATTTGAAGGTGTTCAACTATTTATGGGTTCATATGGTTCAATTCCATCAGAACCAGAAAAAACTAATGGTCCTGTATTTTATGAAGTTGTTTCAAATGCTTGTAATACTAATAATGATCTAATTGGATTTAATACAGATGTTATGAAAACATTAACAACAGAAAAGAATACAAATGTTGGTTTTGTTAGTAATGATATCACACATTTCTTAATGGGATTTCCTACAGAAACTGATTTTACATTCCAACAAGGACAAACATCTAATTCACCAATTACATATAAATTAAACGTTGTTCCTACTACAAATGGTTTAAGATTAATTGAAGCTAAACCACTTATTGGATTTCTTAAGCATAGTTGCTTTGCTATTCAGATTATGCCAAATGGTCCACCAGAAATTAGAATTGATGATTATAACTTAGCAGCATAATAATAAATCAAAAATAATATTATTATTTATTTTTATGTTTTAATTTACTAACACATATTTCAGAGATAATCTATATTTAGATGTTAATTGTATATAATCAGATGGATAACATATCTTGAAATTAACTGCTGTGTTATTTTCTTCATATATTTTAATTTGTGATATCTTAATATATGGTGAATACTTAAAACAACCAACCTCAGGTTCTAATAGATCAATTTCACATTTATGATGTGTTTGTATCGATATTACTGTTTCAAGATCTTCTTTAGTTAATATGATATTATCATGTGAAATTAAATTAGCAATTAATTTCTTATCTTGATCTAATAATATACTTTGATATAATGTTAATAGATATTCATCAACAGTTTTATACAATGGTTCAAATGTATTAATGTCTCTATTATATATTGGTGGATATGCTACAGAAATACTATTAGGTATAACATCTAATTTAACATCATTATTAGCATTTCTTTCATTTGTATCTTTAATATTAATTTCTTTATCAGTATCTAATTTATCAGTACTATAATTCTTAATAATAATATTATTAGTTGTTCTGCTATCAACGTTGCTCGTTGGTTCAATTGGAACATTAGCAATTCCTGTTAGAATACTTTTCGATCGCATTTTTATAAAATAAAACAATCTAAATGTTTTAAAATAAATAAATGTTTAAACAAATTATAGAAGGATCACCACAAAAAGTAAATCCAATTAATATATTATCACATGATGATAACGGTGTTGCTATTAGAAATGTTGATAACATACCTAGAATAAAAACACCAAGAGTTATGGACAGAGGATTAGAACCTAGAATATATGTTAATGATGGTTCACATGGTACTAACTTACGTTATACATATTCATATAAAGTATATGCTGAACCAAATGAGAAATCTAGTATTTATAATGGTTATTCTAATAACTTTCCTAGACAAATAACAGATACTCAAACATATGATATGAAAGCATTTAATAGATTATCTGTTAATGGTGATATGAATGGTAATCACTTATTTACAAATCCACAGTTAAAAATATAAATTATAATATTTTAATTTCATATTCATAATTATTATGATTAAATATTAAAGATATATTTATTTTTATATTTTCATTTTTATATTTATCCATTATATTATTTATCTTATCTAATATACATATATTATCAACATTTTCGATAACAACGATTTCATCAATTATAAACTTTAAATACATATTTATATAGAAATTAAAATAGCTTCAACAATTATTTTATCTTTACCATCTAATGGTAATATAATCTTATCATTATGTGAACTATCATATAAAGATATTTCAAAACTAGTATTGAAACCATATATGTTATAATGTTTTGGTGGTGTTAATATTTCATTTGCTATACACATTAAACTATCTTCAGATAATGTTGATATATTTGATTTAATTAGTGTTGTACTTCTATTCCATACGTTTTTAAATTTAAATCCTACTAATTTATCATTTACAATAGTAATATCAACATTTGGATATATACTTATATAACTTCTTAATATACTTTCATCAATTACACCATTTGTGAATTTAGAAAAATAAACAAATAAAATATCTGGATTATTTTCTGGATGTATTTTTGGTTCATGTAAATTAATTAAATTTCTAAAATCTTCAGTTGTATATTGATCAGCTTTATCGAATTTAAAACATAAGTTTGGATTATTAGATGTAATATCAAAATCTAAAGAATTCTCAGCATAATTACATTTAATAGAAAATTCATTATATGTGATTTCAGGTAAATCTTCAACTAATTTCTCTTTTATATATTTCTTTAATTCGATATTAAAATCATTCATTGTATCAGTATTATCTAAATTAATTTCTAATTGTGGATAAAAGGTATTTTTACCATCTGTAATTTTAAAATTAGTAAATCCTAAATTTCTAGCTGCTGGAATAACTTTAACATTTCTAATTTCTATAGATTTCTTACCTGGATTATCTAACCAATGTTTTGGGAAATCATATATGTATTTATTCTCATCATTATATTTAGGTTTTGAAAATACATGTTTATAATAAATATTAATCTCTGAACTATTAATATTTGGTGATTGATACTTATTCATCATTTAATAATTATAAAATGAAGAATATTAAAGCTAAAGTCGATAAGATATTAAAAAAGGATGGTGAAAAAAATAAGAATAAATTAAATCAAGGTCTTATTTTACCATTTAGTAATGATTATCCGTTTTGTGCTAATGATGTATACTTCTTTTGTGGTAAAATGGGTTCTGGTAAAACATATGGTGTTATTAGACATATTATGATAACAGATCGTTTAACAAAAGATCCATATTATGATCGAATAATAGTTTCGGCAACATCTGGTTCAATGGATTCAACAGCAAATACTTTTATGAAAAATATAAAAAGTAAAATTAAGAAAATAAGCGATGATAAATTAATGGATTATCTAAATAAAAACGTTAAACAAAAATCTAAGTATTATGCCATATGTGAATTCTTAAATAGTAATATGAAAGAAATAAGTGAAGATATGGAACATATGATTGAAAAACATAAATTAAGAAAAGATCCTAAAACATTTGATATACAATGATTAACTTATTATATTACATCAAAACTTAAGAAATATCCATTTACTAAATATCCATCAAATACATTCTTAGTATTAGATGACTATGGAGGACATAAGTTATTAACTAAAGCAGATAGTCCATTAGCAAATTTCATAACTAAAGTTAGACATTATAATTATACTGTATGTATTATGTGTCAAACCTGGAGATTCATTTGTTTGAATATTAAACGTTTATGTACTGATATAGTTATATTCCAAGGATATAGTATGAAGGATTTACAAACAATGGTAGAACAATCTGGCGTAACAGATGATTGGCAAGACATTTGGGAACAATATAAAACATTACCTACACCAAGATCGAATATGGAAATACATATAGTAGCAGGATCCATAAAATTCAACAATGTTGAGCAAAGTAAAAATACATTGTTTTAGTTTTTAAAACTATTAAATGGCAGATGATCAAGGTTTTTGGCGCCGAGGTTGGAATAAAACTAAAGGTGCGTATAACTGGATAAAAGATAAAGCTAAGAATAGTGGTGAGTTTATTGGTCAAGCACATAATTTAGCATCACCTATGATAGATAACGCATTATTAGCAGGATCAGCAAGTGGAAATCCATTAGCAATAGGTGGATTAGTATTAAAGAAAGGATTAGATTACGGTGGATCTTATATTAAAGATTATACAAATAAGAAATTAGGATCAGATCACTGGGCTAGTAAATGGATGAATGATTTTTCTAAAGGTTATAATAAATCTGAGGAAGCAATTAAACCAATAAGAGATAAAATACAATCAGACCCAGAACTACGAAGTTCTGTACAATCACATCCATTTATTAAAAACTTATATGGATTAGAAAGATTAAATTATACACCTAATATAAATGTTAAATCTATAGATGGTAATGTCATAAATAGATTAGCAAAATCAAAACGCAAAGTATGGAGTAATGTTTAATTTTAATATAAATGTCAACAAATAGTAGTAGAATAAGTTCACCAGAATTATCTAGAGCAATATCACCAATGAATTATAATTCACCATATCATTCAATTAAAAATATAAATCCACATCCATGGTATTATAATCTTAATAAATATCTAATTGGTGGATTGTTAGGTATTGGAAGTGTTATGAGTTATAATTATTTGAAAAATAAATTTAGTAATCCATATATTAATAAACCATCTACAGATTTAGTAGAATACCAATATAAACCAACACCTGTGAATTATGTTAAAAGTAATTCAGATATTAATAATTATAAACCAACACCAAATCCTACACCACATAGTAATAATTCAAGAAAACTATTTAGGAGATAAAACGTTTTAATTTATTTGGTATACTTTTATTTTTCCAAAACTCTAATTCCATAATTCCTAAATGTGTTGGTCTGTTTTCACGTAAGTTTCTTGATGGCATAATATCAGTAATACCACCATCATATTCAACTTTATATTTATCTTTACGTTCATCATATGATATTATTTGTTTAATAGTACCATAACTAGCATTATCAAGTGTTTCAGCATATTTATTAGTTTTACCTTTAATTAATTTATGTCTAGGGTAATAAGCAACACTATCATCTTTAGATCTAATTAAATATCCATATCCTTGTTGTGAATCTACTTTATAATATTCTTTAGATAAATTAGATCTATGTTTACCAATATTATTTTTATCGTTTATTATTCTAACATCATCATTAGTATTTAATGTGAAATTAGGATTAATAAGTATTCTATTAGTTTTATCTCTCATATTATTAATATACTGTTTTTCATCATTTTCATTAAATTCATTTGGTTTAATATTTGTTGATGAATGTATAGTATTATTATATATCTTAATATAATGCTTCATCGATTGTTCTGTGAAATCTCTATCTTCATTTAAATCTCGTAATGTTCTTATTAATCTATTAATAATACCTAATATATTATGATTATGTTTTTCAGTTGTATAATATTCGATATTATTATTTTGAAATAGTTTGATAACATCATCTGATAAATATGAACTATCTTGATCTGATGTTAATGTTTTAGGTTTATGTTCATTTATAAATTTCGTTAACACTTCAATTACATTATTCTTATTTTTATTATTCATAGGATAAGCATATGCTTTTCGAGAATTAATATTAATGAATATTAAGAAATATGGTACATTAGATGATTTACTTTGTATTAATGTATCAAATTGATAACTATCTGGTGTATTAGAATATATTGGTAAATAGTATTGTTTATTATTTATATTATTTTTATCATGATCTATATTATTTAGAAATGTTCTAACATCTTTTGATTTAAAACCTTTACCTTTAGCCACACTGTATAATTTCTTATAACTTTTCCATTTATATTTATTATACAAATCTTGTAATGACATTAAATACTTTGATAAAAATAAAATATAAGACAATGATGTTTATTCTTCTAATAATAATTCATCTAATGTGTTAATGTTAATATTTAATGTTTCAATCTTTGGTAATATCATATTCATAGTATTATTATTAACAATTGTTAATTTATGATTATAATATTTAAATTGTTTATCACCAGTATCTATGTAATTAACATTAGTTAGATCTACATCAACAGCAAAGAAATTAGAATTATTACATCTAATAATATTAGTATTTGTAGTATTAATATTAATCTTAATATGATTTACATCTAATATTCTAGATAATTCTTCATTTGTATATTTCTTACCATCAATAATAAATGCTATTGGGTTTACACTATATCCAAATGAAATGTTAAACACAAAATACTTATTAGATCATTTATTCACAGATGATCAAGAAAAACCTAATAAAAATAAATTCATAAGTGGATTCTTTGTTAAAATTAAAATCACATCTATTGGTATTAACAGACAATTCCCTTTAATAGTTTGTAATCCAGATATTAATTCCGATTCAGATTCAGCAAGATCATCTAATAGTAAATGTATAATGTATGTAGATCATATCTTATTAGAAGATTTAATTAAATATCAGAATATAACATGTGATATATTACAAGGATACTATTATGATGGTAATAGGGATTTAAGAATTAGAAATGAAATTAAGAAATTATTCGAATTAAGATTAAAATATAAAAAAGAGGGTAATCCTTTACAAGAAGTTATCAAATTAATTTTAAATAGTATATACGGTAAAACTATTTTAAGTCCTATTAATGATAAAATTAAATTTATTGATGAAAATGATGCTACACGTTTTATTACTAAGAATTACAACAACATCATTAAATTAGAAACATTACATGGATCTAATAAAATTATATTTAAATTACAAAAATCAATAGTTAGACATTTTAACTTTTGTACATTAGGTGTTAATATCTTATCTATGTCTAAGAGAATTATGAATGAAGTGTTTTGTACAGCTGAGGATTTAGGTTTAATTATTTTCTATCAAGATACAGATAGCTTACATATGTTTAATAAAGATATCGATATACTTGCTAAAGAATTTAAGAAACGTTATAACAGAGAATTAATTGGTAAAAACCTTGGACAATTCCATAGTGATTTTGCTGAAATCACATCAGGTATACCATCATTAGCATATAAATCGATATTTGTTGGAAAGAAAACATATATAGATCAATTAACAAATAAAAATAATGAAATAGCATTCCATTGTAGAATGAAAGGTATTAAGCAAGATGTTATAGCTATAATAGCTAATGAAATGTTCCCAAATAATATTAAAGTTAAATATAATGAAAATAAGATGTTATTTGAACCTATTGATAAATGTGATAAAGATGATGAGTTTAGTATTATGAAATTATATGAGAGATTATATAATGGTGATGAAATCGAATTTGATTTATGTAAATCTATTAATCCATGTTTTGAAAATACATTTGATTTTACAGTTAGCACTAAACATTCATTCATTAGAAAATTAAAATTCTAAATATCGTATGGATAGATAGTTTTTATTTTTATTTAAACATATGACATTAAGACAAATACCATTAAATGCTTTATTCACATCAGATAATAAATATTCATACAGAGATAAAAACAAACCAAATCGTATTTATTTTAAATTTCCAGAGAATTGGTTATATAATAATTATAAAGATAAGATTATTGGTATAACAAATCTATATATTACAAAAGGATTTAGATTTATCGATTTCATTATTAATGTTAAACAATACAGACTAAAATTAGATTCAGAAACTCCAACAAGTGATGAATTATTAAATGAAAAAGAAATTAGAATGCGAAAGTTCTTTGATGATAGTATATTATTAAAGGATTTGTTTGTTGGAACTAACAGAGAATTAGATGAATATTTAAATAAAAACGAATATATATATGTTTATAAATCTGATGGTACTAAACCTAATCAACTATTACATTTTTATTTTTCATATACTAACGATCATATTACTACATTTAATTTAGTAAGTGAATTTAATAATCTACCAATAGCTCAAAGAATATATAATGGTTATGTATATTGGATCGAATTTGATTTTACTTATGCTAATGATGATTTTAAGAATATTATTAATTATGAACAATTAAAAGAACGTATTCAAAAAACTACAGATATAATCACTAAAAATATATGGGATAGAAATAGCTGTATATTATATAGTAATATAGCACAAGAAGTTAAAGATGAATATCTAGGTCATACAAGAAAATATCCATTTACAAATATTAAGTATTTTAGACTTAAAGGTTTTAGTGATGAATTTTGACCAGAAATATAAACGATGTATTATCATCATTAAATATTAAAATAACAATAGATGAAACAACCAAATGTAATATTGATGATAAACTTGGTTTATTTATTACTAATGAATTAGCTAAAGTACTTGTTGATGGTTTAGAAGGTCTAACTATTCATAATGATGCCGGTGATATAAGTTTAGATAAAAAAATAACATTATATGTTCTATTTCAATCTATTAATAGTTTACCAGATGATTTGATTGAAGCAGCATATAGTAATGTATATGAGAAATGCGATTTAACAATGAATGCTAGACAGAACTTTTATAAAGCTAAATCTAGATATTGTTGTTTGAAGACTTCACCATTTGTTTTAATGAAAATACTTAAATTATACAAACCAGAATATTAAAACAATATTAAAATGTTTGATTCACAAAATAATTTAAGTAAACGTTCGTCAACAAAAGCAGTCGAGGAAATATTCACTGATAATGATGTAACACGTAACGGTTCAGACATCTCACCGTCATATACTAAGGATGTCGGATTCAGTTTTGATTACCCGATGCGATGGTTGAACGATCCATGTGAGATGAAAGCCATAGGTCTCAGACGTTGCAAAGTCATTCCAACATCTCATGTTATCACTATACAGTGCGGTTTCAAGTATACGGACAAAGAAGAGGGTGAACACAATGAAGTCGAATCTTTTCAAATATCAGTAACACCCGACAATACATTTGATGAAATAATAGCATATTTTATAACACAAGTGAATGAAAAGATGAAAAAATTAATGCCTACAGCACTATTAACATTAATGTATGAATTTGATTATCGCACAGGTGTTTTCAGTTTTATTATGCATAAAGACAGTGAATCAGTAGCGAAAACAATGGCTTTTCATTTTGTAAACAATAATGAGACTGACAAAATTAATCTTGAATTCTTCCTCAAGTTCTTAAATCAAGAACGTACAAATGAAAACATTATCAAACTTACAACTGCTGCTGAAAAAATAACTTTCGAAAACGTGTGGGACCGCAAAAGTTTAGTATTTCATGCTTCGTTTTCTGATGCACGCAGAGGTTACACAGGTTTGAACGGAGATTCTTTTGATAGACCTTCGAAATTCTATGATCCCCCAACGAATGAATCAAATTTTCAAATTCGTTTCACAACTGACAGCATTCATAACATCCTGCCCCGCTATTGTCACTTCATCGTTGAGCTATCATTCATTTACAATTACAAGAACTCACTGATTACCAAATGAACGACACATGCTAAACATTATTTTTGAAGTTTCATGAACATCAGCTCCTTCATTTTGGTTTAACACAGTCTAATCCTTGTTTTGAAGCTTCATGAACGTTTGTCTTGTTTTCATCTTTCACTTTGGTTTGTCCTGGGACAGTGGACCGGGTCTAAAATTAACTTCAGTTAATTTTTTAGCACGTTTTTAATATGTTCCTTTTCACTGTCCTGGGTCTTAAAAGAGTTTATATTTTAATTGACAACATGACATTTTGACAACACTCTAAACACATAAACAAACAAATGTTTGAAATGTGTTCAACACATGCTAAACAGCTCTCAACACATGCTAAACAGCTCTCAACACATGCTAAACACAGCTCTCAACACATGTTCAACACATGCTAAACACAGCTCTCAACACATGCTAAACACAGCCTCAGCACAGCTCTCAACACATGTTCAACACAGCTCTCAACACACAAACAAGCAAACGTTTGAACCTCTAAGCACGGCTCTAACACGTGTTGTCAGAATGTCATGTTGTCAACCCTTTAAGAACTTTTTTTGTGACCCGGTCCACCAGGACACTCGAGACAACATATTAAAACACACCTTATTTATCGGTTGAAAGCAATGTCTAAAAATGTGTCTCGAGTCACTATTTTTAAACTCAAACACACTCTAAACACAGTCAAAACACAGGCTAAACACACTCTAAACACAGTCAAAACATTATTTTTGTCACTTTGCCAAAACACAACTCTAAACACAGTTCAAGCACATAAACAAACAAACGTTTGAACCTCTAAGCACGGCTCTAAACACAGCTCAAGCACACTCTCAACACTATTTTTGCCACTTTGCCAAAACACAGTCTCAACACAGCTCAAGCACAGTCTCAACACAGGCTCAACACAAGTCTCAACACACTCTCAACACTATTTTTGCTACTTTGCCAAAACACAACTTCAAATCAAATTACAAACAACAAAACGTTCGAAATGTGCAAAGCACAACTTTCAAATCAAAATTTTTAAATTCTATTTTTGCCATTTTCATTTTTTAAATTTTATTTTAAGCCACAATTGCTCAAACAAGCCTTCAAAAACACAAATTTCTTAAAATTGAAGCCCCAAAAACACAAAAACACAGGCAAATCAGTGCACGGCGGCCAACTTTAGTTGGCCAGAGTGCACAGTGTGTGTGTGTAAAGCTCCCGATAACAGAAGAGAAGGAAGAATTATTAGAAATTAATAAGTCAAGTTACGAGTTGTTTTATGAAGAACATGGAGAAGAATTTAAACTTGGTTGGATTTGCAAAGACTGTTATCTCGAATACGTGCAGTTTGCCGAACAAAATGGATTTTGCGTTTATGCTTCTAATACATTTGATGCGAAGATCTTTCTCTGCATTGAACTAATTCTCTGAGACCTTGCCTTACACTTGATTGGGGTAGAAGTCAACCGTGCAGTCTCTATTGAGTTTTCACTGCAACATGATTTGTGAGTTAAAAATTTAACGCACAAAAAATTTGATACCCGATCTCTTTTTGGGCGTTTTAGAAAAAAATATAAAATTATTTAAATTATGAACTAATATTTAAATGTATGGAAAATAAAGCTGAAGTAGAATATAAATAAGTGAAAGTAATAGGTTGTTATTCAATTTTTAGAAAAATATAATATTTATCTCATCACGAACTATAATATAAATGTATGAAAAAAGAAGCTGCAGTAGAATATAGGTAAGTGAAAGAAATAGGTTATCTTTACATTATGAGAAATTCAAAAAAATATAATTTCCAATAATCGCGAAAAATCAATATATGATAGCCTATGTGATGGAACATCCAAAAATAACAAAAATAAAAAATTTGAATGCTTGAAAATATCCGTTTATAAAAAATAAAAAAAAATAAAAAAAAGATGGCGTTTGTTGGAACAGACATCTCCGGACTGCCATCTCTCAAACAATGCTCGATATCGCACTTTCAAAACGTCATTGCTGTGGTCCCGAGTGACGGCAGCGTCCACTTCTTCTTCGATAACGGAAATGAATGCACTTATCAACCTGTCTCGAGAAACGCTCAAGCAACGGCGCTTGAGTGGTGCCCGAACTGCGATATCCTCGCAATCGGATGGAATGACGGCGTCGTTTCTGTGTGGAACGAAGGAAAAATTCAAAATTCGTCACAATCGATGAAATCCGCTATAAATCTACTCGCTTGGCATCCAACGATCCCGATTTTCCTTTCTGCAGCTGAAAATTGCTCTGTTATTGCTTGGGACGGAAGTTCCGCTCCAAGACAGATTTTCGCCGCTAAAGGCAAAAATCCGTTCACCAGAGCTGCGTGTATACAGAAGGATATGCTTTACGCCTTTTTAGCTGACTCCAATGGCAACTTATTCGGCTTCGAAAGCAATACAACAGGAAATCTTGTAGATATTTGCGAATGCCCCGTTCCAATACACTCGCTGACTATAATGCCGGCCGCGAATAAGCTTCTTATCATCTCAGGTGACAACATTCTCTCTCAATACACTCTTCCGCCTTCAATAACGAAACAATCGCAAGTTAAACTGAACGTCGGTGATGTCCCAAGAATAATTAAGTTAAAACCAGACACAATTTGCTATGCTATCGGTAATACAATCAACATTCAAAATATAAATTCCGATGATACTCAAATATTGAGAACTCCAAACGAGGAAAATGTCACTTCACTTTATTTCGATGCAATCGACGCTGTGTTATACGCAACAACAATTCTCGGTCATATTATTGCTTTTAAGTGCACAATGAAAGGCATGAATTTGAAATCGGGATGGGCGGCGCCTGTCATTAAGGATCTCGGCAGCAAAGTTGAATCCGCGATATGGGCAACTTCTGGACCATTTTTTGTCGCTCAAGCGACTGGAAGGCGTCCACTTGTATTTAGACATGTTTTGACGCACACCCTGTCAACGAAAGAGGTCACTGTGTGGCAGAGTAATCCAAAAACGTTAGTTTCAGGTAAAGGAAGAAGTATTAAGACAAATCAAGTGATTGAGACAATCAGCTCAAGTGGATCACACGTTTTGGTGTCCACTGCATCTCAGAGTTCGATTTACACAATAAGAAACAGCGAATTAACACCATTTAGAGATAATATCACAACAAACACTCCATTCACGACTATTTACAATGAAAGTACATACGAATGCTTGGGCCAGAGCCTAATCATAAGAAATCTTCAAGGGATTGTCAAACAAACAATTTCATTAGGAACAACAGCGAGAGTCACTCATTTCGTTGCAAATGGTGCTTATTTATGCATCATTACAGACGATATGTCTGTGTTTTTGTTCAAAACATTGAGAAGACAACCAGATCTCCAATTTTCGACAGTTTTCTGGGCAGATTACGATACATTCAGAATTAGAGACGTTTCTGTCTCCTGTGGCGGTTTCTGCATCTCTTTGACAATCGATATCTTCGAAGACGATACATGGAAACCCGCTCCAGATCTTTATCTCCATTCTCCGCAGTTTGACAAAACTGTTGCTATTCCATTCGACGGAAAAGTCCCGAAGGAGCACTCCTGGGACAGTGAAGATCCAAGACTGCTCTGCATTCAAGTCGTTCCCTACAGCAATACGTTTGAGTCTAAGTTGAATGGAACACAAGTTTTCCCACTCTTCGTTGCAGACTCTTTAGAAGTCTTCAGACAGACTCCTCTTCAAGTTGACGACAGCCGCCACTTATGCGGTGTTGATCTCCCGAATGTTCTCATGACAGATTACGCCTCAGCACCGGGATACAGCGTTCTTCCGCAGTTCGAAGGCCTCGACAATGTCGACGAAGAATCCAAGAAAGCTTTGATGGAGTTGAACTTCCATTTGGCAACAGGAGACATTGACGCAGCATTTAATGCCATCAGAGGCATCAACAACAAGGGAACATGGAGATCTCTTGCACAGACATGCGCGCAGATGAGAAGAATCGATTTGGCTGACTTATGTTTCGGTAAAATGGAAGACGGCGGTTCTGCAATTTTATTACACAACGCTCGTGTCAAAGGAGAAAGCGATGTCGACGCAATGGTCGTTGTAGACACGCAGCTCGGCATTTACAACGAAGCTAAAGAAGTCGCGAAGACGAACAGAAGATTTGATCTTTTGGCGAAAGTCGCACAAGCAACAGGAGACTTCAGTGAAGCCTTAAAGATTGCGACAACATCAGACAGAATCCACAAGCGTGCAATTGCTTATCAGTACGCTCGCAGTTTGGAGATTCACGGAGAACTTGAAGAAGCAATCAAGAAATACGAAGAGAGTGGAACTCTTGGCAAAGAACTTCCGAGATTGGCTGTTCAAAGCGATGATTTCAAGTTGATTTTCAACTACGTCGAAGAAAGAAATGTCGCTGATGTCCCAAAGGCCGT
>JALKBU010000031.1:0-125047 GCA_023091735.1 Trichomonas tenax
ACTCACTGACACGCCAGGTCCTAACTATATCCCTCCTGCTCTTGGTTCAGATGCTCCAAAAGTTGCCATGACATCTCGCCATGATGACACTAAGTACAACGACAATCCAGGTCCAGGTGCATACGATATTAAGGACTCTAACGATGGTCCTCGATATACTCTTAAAGGCCGTCCTGAAGGACCCGATGCCAGTACTGCATCTCCAGGCCCTGCTGCGTATAATCCAAACTATTCTGCTACAATGAAGAATGCGCCATCTGCCACAATGCACGGACGACCTACCGATCGCGACATTGAAGTCACGCCAGGTCCATCAGATTACATTGTCTCCCGTGACTTAGGTGGTCCACAGATATCCATGCACATTAGACCTCAAGATAGTCCGAAAGAAGGTGGTCCAGGTCCCGGAGCATACAATCCACAAGACCAGAGCGGCTGTGGACCTGCATATACGATGAAAGGTAGATACGATATGCCGCATGATGTTAATACTGCACCGTATCGCGACCTTCCATCCACAATTGGTGAAGGCCCAAAAATTTCCATGCATTCACGTCCACAAGAACGTGCACTCACTGACACGCCAGGTCCTAACTATATCCCTCCTGCTCTTGGTTCAGATGCTCCAAAAGTTGCCATGACATCTCGCCATGATGACACTAAGTACAACGACAATCCAGGTCCAGGTGCATACGATGTCATAGATGGAAACCGTGGGCCTTCTTACACACTGAAAGGAAGACCGAAATCTGGTGGAGCGGAAACTGCTTCACCAGGACCAGCAGCATACTCACCAGACTACAATGCACTTCGCAAGTCTAGTCAAGGTCCAACAATGCATATTCGTCCCAAGGATCGTGATATTGATCATACCCCTGGTCCTGGCGAATACTTTATTTCACGAAATATGGGTGGAAGGGCAGCTTCAATCCATGTTCGGCCAAAGTCTAGTGGTGCAAACACAGATTCTCCAGGTCCAGGAGCTTATGATCCGAAGGATTCTAAACGTGGCCCAAGCTTCACTATGAAAGGACGTCACGAGCAACATCAGGATGTCAATAATGCTCCATACCGAGACCTTCCATCCACAGTCGGTCAGGGACCAAAGATTTCTATGCACTCACGACCAAAGGATCGTGCTGTCTCAGAAGGACCAGGACCAAACTATATTCTTCCATCACTTGGATCAGATGCTCCTAAAGTTTCAATGACATCTCGCCACGAAAGAAAGCAAGAAAATTACAATCCTGGCCCAGGTGCATATGATGTCAAAGACAATCGCAGCGGACCAAGCTATACAATGAAAGGTAGGCCTAAATCGGGAGGAGCAGATAATGCATCTCCAGGTCCTGCCGCATACTCTCCTGATTACAATGCAGTTCGTAAATCCAGCCAAGGGCCAATAATGCATATACGTCCAAAAGACAGGAACATCGAACAAACGCCAGGACCAGGCGATTACAGCATTTCAAGAAACCTCGGTGGAAGATCGGCATCAATGCGTTTCAGGCCAAAATCAGGCAACGCAAACACAGATTCTCCAGGCCCTGGTGCATACAGCCCACATGAGCCTCGTGGCGGACCTAGTTACACGATGAAAGGAAGACATCCACAACACCAGTATGTAAACGATGCACCTTACAGAGACCTTCCAACAACTGTCGGTAATGGACCAAAGATTTCAATGCACTCTCGTCCTCAGGAGAAGCCATTATCTGACTCTCCAGGACCTTTC
The DNA here is from genome assembly GCA_023091735.1 of Trichomonas tenax. NCBI lineage: Eukaryota > Parabasalia > Trichomonadida > Trichomonadidae > Trichomonas > Trichomonas tenax. The sequence continues at coordinate 1,736 of JALKBU010000031.1, forward strand.
TATATCCCTCCATCAATTGGACACGATGCTCCTAAGGTTGCTATGACTTCAAGAAGGGAAAGTGTAATTCGGAATGACAATCCTGGACCTGGTGCCTATGATGTCAAATCTGAGTGCAACTATTGCAAGACAGGAATTAAAATCAAAGGAAGACCAAAGTCAGGACCAGCTGATTCAGCATCACCAGGTCCTGCTGCATACTCTCCAGATTATAATGCTGTCAAGAATTCACCAAGAAAGGTGTCGATCAAATGGAGACCAAAGGATCCAGCACCAGAAGAAAGACCAGGATATTACAAACTTCCATCAACTCTTGGAGGTCCAAGATTCACTATTGGAAATAGAGAAACATTAGATATTGTTTTAGTATAAAAAAATTTTATATTATGTTTTATTATCAATCAAATCTTGTTTTTCCAAATTGGTATTGAAATATACAATGATCGTTCTTCAAAGCGAGTTTGAGTCGTTTCTAACCAAAAATATAAAATAAATAGTAAAAGATGCTCTATATTCAAAATGTCAATTTTCTGCACCACGATTATTTTAAATTCAAAACTTATCGTCTTAAAAATGAAAATAACCATTATATAGAGAATTAAACTTTTCCGACAATTAAACCGGCGCTTTCGCGCCAGTAAATGTTTCTGCACCACTTTGCGATGGAAAAGTTTAAATTTGCAAAAAAAGAAAAAAATTAAATTCCGACACGGGGAGTCGAACCCCGCTCCAGCGGATGAGAACCGCTTATCCTAACCGATGAACGATGTCGGACCCACAAACTTAGTTATAATTAATAAACTCTCACCAAATATTAATAGATTATTGTAAATTTGTCTCCTTCAAATGAATTTCAAGGAAGAAAGTTATATTGATCTAGTGAAAACTACATTTGATGACAACCGGGCCCAGACACAAAGTCATCAAATTGACCTTGTTGAAGTTCTTTCTCATCTAGAGTCGACATTCGAAAATTATCAAAATTTTCCAATTCATGAATTATGGGAATATATAGATGTCAATGCTAAATTTCGTCCAGAAGCATTAAATAGTCGTGATCTATTCATTAATTGTATAAAATATTTTATTGAACTTGTTTCATCATCAAGTTGCTCAATTTCTGTTTTAAAAAAGAAAATTATGATAATTCAGAGGCCAGAATTGCAATCAGATGATATAACAATTGCTTTGTTTTATATTCATTCCGTTCTTTGCAATATTGAGCCATCAAAATTTGAAATACCTGATGAATTCATTAATTGCTTATTTATTATTGTTTTCAACTCAGAAGGGCAGACATGCTTATGGTCGTTGACATTACTGAAAGTAATATCATCTTTTGATTTGATGCGAATTGAAAGGTTTGACTTTATTCGAAGGATGGCTTGTATCTATAAATCTTCCAACGATGATAAGATAAAATCATATGCGTTGAATGCTCTTTGTCCTTTTATGTCATCTGCCCTCGATGATAAAAGAAAAAAGAGAATAATGGATGATTTAATTAATGATATTGCTCTCAGCTGCACATCACAACTGACTTCGTCCATACTCAAGATAATAACAGAGTTTATTGGTTCAGCCCGCGACATTGAAGAATATCAGTATCAGATTATATCAAGTTGTATTAATCTGCTACGTGTAGATAGGAAAGAAATATTAACTAGTGCATCTTATACACTAATAATGGCATTATCAGTATCATCTCAAGAAGTATTCGCTGATGAAGTAATTATGAAAAGGATCATCGATAGGATTAATGAAATGCTTAACTCAACTGATGCAGACGTTAGCATTAATGGGGTTTTAATGATTTTAGAGCTGTTGACCAATAAGAAAGATCTCCTCAATTATTTTGAGAATTACAGCTCTGTTCAAAATATTTTTGAAAATATTGACTCGTGGCCGTTTGCTGTGACAAATTGTGCCTTCCCATTAATTTGTCTCTTCTTAGAAATATGTAATGATCAAATTTTATCTAATATATTCCGCTCGGAATCTTTGTACACTTTATTCGAGTATTTAGCAAATACAACCGCCGAAAACATTATTCGATTTGTTAATGATATGATGGTTATAATTTGCCGAAAATCCTATAAAATATGGTCTGTTCTGGATTTCGAAAGGATCCAGGAGATACTTGAAGATTTGGCATCATCATCAAGCGAAGTTTCTGGTGCAATTAATGTTTTGATGCATAAAATTAATGAGATAATGGAAGCTGATTAGATATCTAATCATCTGGTTTGTAATTGTTGAGAATCTTAATTACGTCATCGAGTATTTGGTTTGCAGCTAAAGTAAAGGCATTCCCATCTGGGGATTCCTCGATGACACCCTTAAAAACTCTCAGAACATCAGCATGAAAATCTTGATAACTGCCATAAGAGCCTGAACGAATTCTCTCATTGATATTGATTAATGAAAGATCCGTAAATAAAGAAGACCTTGGTAATTTCCAGAACATATCAGCTTGAGGCTTTTGCATTATTGCTGAGAGTGCAGCATACATGTTCTGCCAGACAATAATATGCTGCTGTTTCTTCTTTACTACGATTCCATCTATTTTCGTTATTGGATATTTTTCGATTTTCTGAATTTTTCTTAATCCCAGCTGCTTCTGGACTTTGAGCATGCAGGCATCTATTGCAGCGTGAATCATTAAGTAGTCGACCTTAGGATTTATAGTGCATGAAAGTAAAGTTGCGTTTTCATAATCTTTTAAGTAATTTTTCCATTCTTCATATTTAAGAGATGATTTCCTCGTAAATCCATGACGATTGAAAAAGATTAAAGCCGTGTTATCAGCATATGTAAAAATGTGATGAATTTCAATTGTTTGAAGATATGTTTTGAATATAGACATCATATACGAACCATATCCATTTGTATGGAACTTCTTTCCTAGTGTGCAGAAGACCAATTCCGCGAAATTGGGGAACAATCTGAAAACCATTCCTCCAACAACAGTGCCATTGGAAATAAGTATGAGCGATTGGTGGTTGTTGTCGAAAACAAAGCGTGTAATATAATTAGATTGCAGATTTGAAAGTTGTACCATAATAACATTTCTCATTTCAAGTAACCACATTAATGCTTGTGGAGTTCCGTCATTTCGGATGACTCTATATTGTATTTTCTTCGATAATTCAAAAAGTTTCTGTGATTTGGCGCCATATTGAGTTTCATACCCGAGATCTTCAAGAGTAAGCTGCTTAAAACCTGGCTTTTGCTCTTCTTCTTTCTCATCTATCCACGGATTTACGAATTTTGGTTCACTATTTTTCGATGGCGATGGAGGCAAGAAAAGAGATCTCATTATACCAAAATAAAAATGACATATCTTGGTTCAACAGGCAAATGGGTAAATGCATTTCACACAATTATCAGACATTAAATCAAAAATTTTCAATATATCAGCTTTAAGTAGGATAATATCTTAAGATTTGTGCTTGCGATTTAAATTATAATGTAGATACTTTTTTCTAAATGAAACCTTTTTATCAATATGGTTTTAAAGGCGGCGACCACGGCGACCACCCTTCCTGCGTGTAGAATCGTGTGGAAGTGGTGTAACATCCTCGATACGGCCAATCTTAACACCAGCACGAGCGAGGGCGCGGAGAGCGGATTGAGCACCCTGCTGTGGGAGGCGGCGTGTGGAACCACCTTCACCACGGAACTTGATATGAACGCCATCAATGCCGAGCTCTTTAAGACGAGCAGCGACAGCCTGAGCTGCAAGCATAGCAGCGTATGGTGTAGCCTCATCACGCTGAGCGCGGACAGCGATACCACCTGTGCAGCGGGCGAGTGTTTCAGAGCCAGAAAGATCTGTAACATGGACGAATGTATCATTCTTTGATGCATAGATATGAGCAACACCGAGGATGACTTCGCCTTCCTTCTTCTGTGGGCCGAGTTGGACATCCTTCTTGTTTGTTGTTGTTTGTTCTGCTGGAGCAGCAGCCGCGGCTTCTTGAGCAGACATCTCGAAAGGTCGACCAAAACCGCTCTATCGTCATGAATAGATTTTAACTTATTTTTCCGTTTTGATGATGAATTATGGTATTGCATTGTGTGTTGATTCATAATCTCAAATATTTACGCATATTTTTTTTCTCAAAGAATCTCATCAAAATCTTTTTGTTTCCAAATTTTGGCAATATAATGTCTGAAGGATATATATTTTTAATTTTGTGCAAAAACATTACTGCTTTGATATTTCATCATCAAAAAAGTGATACTCCCTTCTTCAGATTGAATTTCCTTGTCACTTTGATGGTAGATACAGAGTGTAGTGTAGATGCTCACACTTGAATGGCTAAGCAATACTAACCTCAGTTATGGAGAAATTGATCTTGGAATTTTTCTAATAAGAACATAAGCTCATTCAGCTATTTCATGACTCAAAGTTATTTAATTGATTTACTATATATTCGATATTATTTCGGCATAAAAACAAGTTCTCGACGATTCATGCAATACTGTTTTCTTTGATTCTTGTTTCTTTTATTTCCTTTCAATTCAAGTCTGTGAATATGTTTATATTAGTGACATTTCCAATTTATGTTCCTTCAGAAACGATCCAAGCCTTAATAAAAAGAATTTCTGAATAATAACTGTTGTCAAAAAGTATCGAACTTCATTTTGATAAAAAATACGGCTTATAGAAATTATGAAATATCTTAATTGCTATAAGTTTGGCATAAATTATTGCAATGTTAAATAACTTAGTTACTGTTTTTCATTGCACCATAATGAAGTGGAGACAATTTCTTGTCATCTTTCACATCAGTGTTGACAACACATGTTGTTCATTGCAGCAAACTAGAGCAATGTCCATCCAAAACTATTTTTTTAATAATAAGCAACTTTTGTATATATATTGAATGCTTTATCAATACACTAAATGTGAGAGAAAAAAATAACATTAAGTCTGAGTATCAAATATAGCAAAATTAATAACGGTGATTAGGCAACTTATTTCTCTCTAATATATTAAGAATATTCTTTGTAAGTTGGTTTGCAGATTACAAGCAACTGCCTCATGAAATACCTCCAATAGTTTGCATGGTGAATGACTCTTACAAAGCTTTTGAAGTCTTAGGCTGAACAATTTCCACTATATTTGTTATTCCTTGTCTAACGAGCTGCATGCCTTCATTAGGCATTTCTAGAGCTGTAGCTCCAAGAGAGTTGAAGAGACCTATGATGATCAAAGAATTTATGATTCCTTAATCAAATAATCATTGTGTGAAAATATTAATATAAATCAATTCAATGATAAGAAGAATTTAATTTGCCCGAAAGGGATATTTAAAATAAGGTTAAGGGTTTCACAGCCTTTTCATTAAATCTCATAGATTAATGAAATTCAGATTATGCACACATATTCACAATGAAGTGCGTCAGCTAATATTTTCTGTTTGTGTGAATCTGGATGTAATATAAATATCAATATCATGGAACATCTTGCAAACTTCTTTAAAATCAAAACTTATATGAAATAAATAAACACTTTTTAAGTTCCGTAGTGTCGGTCCAACCCCCATTGTTAACTGCATCAACAACTAATTTTATGAAATAAGTCATCCTACTCACATCAGTCAATTAATTACTGGAACCATAATGTAGCATTTTAGGATGTACAACACCAATTAAAAATAATCCGACGGCGAAGATTAGTTGACAATTTGGTTGATCGATCCTATTGGTGAACATCAAGCATATTCCGGTTCCATTTGCCAAAAAAAACATTGTGATTGATCATCGATTCTCAAGGCGCAACCAGTACTTTAATTGATGACTAAAGTTTAGCTGTACACAACCAATTCTCTTGGATTTGGCTTCGACAATCTACCTCTCTTTCTTGAAGGTTTAATTCAAATTTTTTTTTATTCAATTTTCATGAGTAGCAATAATCATGCCATATTTTGCCAAAACAATGATTTTAGTTCCTTCCTTTACTGCCAACATGGCAGCATAAATTTTGCAAAAATATCGATATAGCTGCATGGAATGCAGTATGTGTCTAGAAACAGTGGGTTATAGTTCAATAAAATTGAGAATTTTTGCTTGGCGAGTGGACTCCCTTAATGCACATATATTGGCCTCATTGTATATTTGCTATGCTGCAATTACATATAATAATTTATTATTTATTCTTTAATCGTATTTTTAAATTATTCTATCGAAATTATTAATATAAATATGTAATAATTTAAAAATTTAATGTATTAATGTATTAATAAAGGATACTTCTATTTTAATCAATATATAAACACTTTTTCAAAGGTAGAGAGGAGAGGAGAGATGAGTTGATGGAAATAAAAATTTGTAATTATTTTTTGAGTCCCTTGGAATCTTCAACCTTCCATTCACCTACGCGATCTTTAAACGATTTGGACGCCAATGAATCGGAAAAATCTAATAATCTTTCTAAGTATTCACCAACTTGTTCAATATTTCCATTGTCTTGTATAGCTTTCCCACCACATTCCTTTTTCATTGACTCTATGGTTAAATTCATGTTGTTTTCCTTCAAGAATTGTATAACTAACTGGAAAACTAAATTCCATGCTTCATTTTTCGAATCTGTATGATGCACATTGGGCTGCAATGTAAAGAATTTCTGGTCTTTCAAACCAACAACTAATTTTGCCGCTTCCAAATAATATTCAGCTTTGTAGTGGTTATCAGTACCATTCACGTTCATGTAGTTTGTTGCTTTCTCTTTTAGTTCCTGCTGCGATAATCTTTTTGGGAATCTTCTACAAGGAGGAACTTTTCCACTCATTTTTATAAAATAACCTTAACATTATTTGTCAAAATCATGATTACATGGCAAATAATTAACTTCTAAATGTGACAATTTTAATTAGGTTATAATTTTTTAATGACAGAGAGAACAAAAGATATTACTTATAAGATTATCATTCCCGAAGATTGCTCTGTCACTGGTGATGAGGTTCTTGATAATCCAAATCTCAAAACAAGGCCAGGTGGATTTTGTGGTGAAAATCTGATCCTTTGGCTTGTTGCTGTTTGGGGTGAGAACGCATCATATCTCGGAAAAGTTGTATGGGAGCCAACAGAGTTCCAGTGCGAACTCACTGTCAAGAAACTTGAACATAAAAAGCAGCATTTTTCAACTGTCGAAATAAATCCAAAAACCTTCAATCACAAATCTGTTGTTAGGAATTTACAAGCTGCAGTCCCTCTGTCTGTATCTCTATTTCACACTCCAGTTGCTGAAGCCCAATTTACAATTTGGAAAGACAATTATTCGACAAAAGTTACATCAACGCAATTACAAATAACTCTCCCGATATCCTTCTTAAGCACTTTTAAAGTTGAAACAGATTCAATTTTAATTTCACTTGATTTTTCGAACTCATTATGCAAGATAGATAGTTTCGATCTGAGATTTGCACCTCAGCTTAAAGTTAGCCTTTCAGATTATGAAAAAGCTTTCGCTTTACGCAGAATACCGAACACATCTACTTTCATCCTTTCTAGTGCATCAAGTGAATCTATTAGGCTCATGAAAAACATTCAGCTAGCACTCTCTGTCATCTGGAATGACAATACAATGATGTCTCACTTCACTATCGAGTTACCTATTCCTGCAACTTCAATTGGAATCCTTTGGATTGTCCCTTCACTCAAGAAGCTCAAGCAAGCACCATTATCATGTGAAATTACAAACATTACAAACAGTGTCGTAGATGTCAAGATTGAATTAGACGATCGTCCATGCATTCCTCTTGTTAAGACGGTTTCAATTGATAAGTTGGAGCCAAATAAGAGATGTGTCGTTGATGTTCCGTGCGTACCTTGTGTTTTTGGTGTCCATGAATTAACATATCGTGTTAAAGTTGGTAATAGTTGGTTTAAGCCCTTGTTTAAGACTATGGTAAAGATTGAATAAACTATTTTTCGTTCTATTAAACTCATATAAATATTTTGTAAAAATCGCCGACACTTTTTTATAATCTAAAATGGATGAAAGTCATAAACCAATTGAAGCATTAAGACCCAAACTCAAAAAGTCTGCACAAGACTTCGCTAAAGAAATATATTCCAGGATAGTTTTCGAGATTGTTCTTGATTATTTTCGACAAAGTGTTGGATTTCCTGGTGCACAACCATTATCAACTCTTACTTCAGTTCTTCCATTTATGCCGCTTCCAGAATTTACACTGTCTCCACCCAGAAAACGCAATAAAGATCCAATGATTAGGTGTTTATTTTGTGACAAAGAATTCCATCAAAAGGATTTTGTTGATCACTTGGCTCATCACAAAGAGGATGAAAAATTGTTTACCATTGTCAATAATCTTGCTTCGAAATGATTCTTGTTTATTATACCTGTTTGCTTGTTAAATATATACAGTATTTATTCTTGCTATATCTGTTTATATCCAGATTCGGAATTTCTACCAATCTTTTGAAGATATCATTTGCAATTCAGTATTCTAACTCAATTCGATACACTGGTATTAACAAAACGACAAGATATCATAACTTGAACTACACTTAATTGAATTTGATAATATTTTCTAAATTCTAAATTTCATTTTCAGTTTAGTAAACTTTATAGCGAAATTTAATTTGCTTAACCTATATAAATATATTGTATTTCTATGATAAGCCAAAGTCAAAAAATATTATTAAATTGGTTTGTAAATTTACAAATTATCAAGCAGAATCTAGAATTTTAAAAATGTCAATCAAAAAAATTAGAAGCAACCAGCAACCTGGCGAACAAATGCATCAATCTTTGCACCATCCTTAAGAACTAAGGAATCTGGTGTATCGTCATCGTTAATTCTAGTACCTTGGTAGAAGAAGCGCATTGTATCTGGATCGAATGACATTCTCTTGCAGTAAGCGCTGAAAAGTCTCCTCATCTTGGCTGAACGTTTGATCTTGAAAAGAATATCTGTACCCTGTGGATCAGTGATGGTGATGTTGATTGTGCCTGCGCCATCATCCGTTCCCTCATCCTTTACTTGTGAAGTCTGTGTATCTGGATCTTCCATTAAGTGTCACTTTTTGTTCATTAACAAAAATCCATCAAAACTTGATTTAATTTATAGCTTTATACATAGATTTCAAATACAACAACGAAAGAGTGATATTCCATTTTCCCTGTTTAAATTTTTACAGCCCTAATTTGGTATTTTCCCCTGATTTATTTTTTGTTACCCTCATTTTAAATGACTGAATTATATCTCTCTCCTCCTTTAGAAGGTGACCCAATTGTTGCTGTATCAATTAGCGACTTTGATATGATGTCTGGGTCTAAACTTGTGCACCTTTGGAAATTCGTTCCAGAGAATATTACGGAACAAATAACTTCTCTCTCGAGAATGACACTCAGTACTCTTCCTAGACAGAAGGAAAGCGCGTTCAACAAACTTTTTACGACTGTTTTTGATATTGCTTCATCAGATTGGTTTGTTGTTAGTACAATTTTCAAAGTTCCGAAAACAAAACCTTCCCAACTGGATGTTTACTACTCTGTAGCGATAATCTTGAAATCAAGCCATTTCAAGAAGTCTCAACATGTCATAGACGCCATTAAATATTATTCACAACATCTAGTTTATGCAGCACAATTTTTAATCTCAAGATCAGAGAATTTCGACAAAATGACTGAAATGATGCAAAATTCTGTTACAGACATCTGCAAATTATTCCATGTTGGAATTAAACCAATTGACTTCCAAATTGATCCATCAGAACAATCTCTATTTGCCCAAATTCTTACAGCACATCTCAGAGCGCAAATGAACACGATTTTCGAAGTAAATTCTTTTTCAGAATGTGAAAGATTCTTCAATTTCTTAACTCACTTCACACTTCCTGAGTACCTGACTCATTCTAGTTCTGAATTAAGAGCCCGACCAAATATGTTCTTACATTTACAAGTTATACAAAAACAAAACTACACACCTGAAGAAATTTTATTGCAGTCTCCAACTGCGCGTGCATTGGTCAGATTGCCTGAAAAAATTGTGGTTGTAACTCCAACACCATCGACACAACTTGTTGCGATGGAAGAATACAAAGAAATTCGCGCATGTGCACAAGTTGTTGATGATCCTGATCAGAGGAAGAAGAAACTTAAATCTAGATCGATTAATTACAAACCAAAATCCATTAATTCTACTCAACAAATTAACACAGCAGTTAAGTTAATTGAAGACATTCAGACACCTTCGAAATCCCTTGTATGTGAGCAGAAGTTAGCAGTTTTTGTAAGATCTGCAATTACTTTGATTGCTCTAGTTCAAGATTATTTAGATGAAAATAATACTTCCCAAATGACAAATGAACAGGCTGTAGAACTCCAGAAGACACTTAAGCTTAAAGATAAGAATGATCTTGACATAATTCTAGCATTTGCGGCAATTTATGATGAAAATATATTCGACAAAGTTCCTCCAATGAAGGAACAGAAGTCCATATTCTCATAATCACTATTTTTATAATGTGTACTCTGCTTTTATTGTTTTATTATGTTAAATTAATTCAATTCTAATTTTGTTCTATTATTCTACTCTACCCATATTGATATGCTTTCCATTGATCGTATTTTTCATTGTATTTGATCAAACAGGCTATTCATATATATCTAAATTCAATGTCATGGTTGTTAGATTAGGGCACTGAAAAGCCGCGGTACAAGTTGTATGTGCCAATGGTATGGCTATTGTTTGAGCGAGATTTTCAATAAGGTTCATATATCAAAAAAAATCCGAAAGCATCCCTTCAAAGTCAAATTTTGGACAAAAATCAATGAATGCGATATATGCATGATTGAAACCTGCGATAAAATCGGAAATATCCAGTTAACTCTTAAAAAGTGAGATAAAGTGACAGATTAGATGAGTTCGAAACACAAGCACGACAAGGACAAAGACAAAGATAAGAAGGATAAGGATAAGAAGTCGAAGCACGGCGATAAAGATTCGAAGCATAAGAAGGATAAAGGAAAAAGCAAGGATAAAGTTATCGAAGATAATACGCCAACAGGGCAACGACATAATTTCTGGGCACACGAGCAGATAGAACCCACAGACGATCCGTTTGAAGATGACTTTGGTGAAAACATCACAAAACCGCTTAGAAACTAGTCCATCTTAAATCACTATGAACTAAAACTCGGCTTATGTTATGTCTACAATTTTTCTACACTTATTTTCCTCAATAAAAAAACAACGTTGAATATTTTTCTTTTTTATTTTGTGTGTGGCTTTGAATTCAATGTGCATACTTCAGGTAGTCCTAAAGGTCAATGTCTTAACTTTCAAATATAAGATTTATTTTGAAAAGATAAAAAATTCTTTCATTTTTCGAAACAGCATAAGCTTGACTTCGCAAAACGGAATTCATATATATGTGAATAGTTATTGATGAAGACCTTATTATCAAATCTAATTTTCAAGATAAAGATATACTAATGTTTGATTTCCTTTCGAATACAATAGAAGCAGCTAAAATAATAACATTTTGCCGTGTTGTTCTCTTGTTTTGCACATTTAAAAACGGTAAAAATATACAATCTTGAAAATTTTGAAATAAAAAATGATATTATTTCAAAGTCTTCATCTAAATACTGGAAAGATTTTCACGATCTCCTGAGGCTGGGGGCTGGTGGATCAATGGATCTTTTCTGCATCGTTTAAAAGCAAAATTAGCCTAGACGAAAAGTGCCAAAATCATGATTTCATCTCTTGTAAATAAGCAGAATTCTCTTTTCCAATTTGATGTTCAGCAAGCTGCATCAGTTTCAGTTCCATTTTACAATGGAACTGTTAAAGCAACATTCGATTCTAGCAAAATAGGCCAAATCTGCGGAAAAATCCAAACAATAATACGATATCCAAAGAGTCGATATATTGTTGAAGCATACAGCTATGATGAACCAATGCGTTTAATTGTTAAATCACTTGGCTTAGTCCCCAATTTTTCAACCACTGCACTCTTAACTTTCAATTCTCAGACACCTTCAATGGTAAAAGCAATATACAATCACGATTTAGGTTATATGACAATAAGGCAGAAGTTTGGATTCTCTTATCAGCAAATTCAAGATCAAAATCCAGTTTCATTTACCTCTACGACAAAAATTTTGAACGATATATACTCACTCAACATTGATTTATTTAATAATTTCAGACTTTTCCAAGTTAATTTCTTATCAAAGAAATTAATCAATTTAGGTGGATCTTTCACATATGATTTCAATAGGAAACTACTTTGCGATGGAAGTTATGTCGCAGCTTACGATTCTCCACGACTCTTGATATCAACATCAGGAAGGCTTGTTGTAGGTGAAGTGGATCTCACGATTATTGGAATGTTATCTGACAGAGTTAAGGCTGGAATTTCTCTGCGTGCTGAACACATTGGCATTAACCCCGAAAATAAATGGAAAGATGCGGATTATATTTGCTCAGCTGCAACACATGTCAAAATTGACGAAAATTCAGGATTCCGCGCGATAGTTTCTTCTAACCTCACATCAATTCTTGAACTCGGCGTGAACTGTCCACCATATTTAAAGATGAAATTCACCGCAAATTCATCATTCAATAACTCATCCCTTAAAAATAGTTTTGGCATTGATATTAACTTCGATCTTGCTAATATGAACCAATAATTATAATTTTTTTTTGTATTTTAAAATAAAATTATATAGTATTGAATAACGTATGGCAAGCCAGGTAAATACAATGATAACACATTGTAAAATAGAAACAATTTATATAATACAAAAAATATAAATTCATAATATTTTGTTAGACATATAATTGTTAACGAGTGTTACGTTATCAATTCCATAAAACGCAGGAATTGGAATCAGCCAAAGATACAATTTATCAGTTGGTCCAAAAACTTCAATCCATCCATCAAGGATGTTTTTCTTGTACCTTTGCTGTGGTCTATTCTGTTTCATAAGCTCAAATGCAGTGACATTACGACATAAGTTGAATGAAATTTGGAAAGTGAATGTTCCTGTCATGATAACGAAGTAGAATGCCAAAAACAGGTATATCATGACAGGAATAAGGTATCCCATAAGCTTTGAATTTGTAGTAATCAGGTATAATCCATAACATTCAAAGCCGAAAAATAATGTGATGTATATAAGTCCCCAGAAGTTAAACAAGAAGAATAACTTGTGGTTTCGCTTTCCAATGAATGAAGCAAACCACAAACAATAGTGATCTGGGCGTATCACAATCCTTCTTGCGCACTTGAAGAATTTGATTCTGTGCATCGGCAGCTGTTGCTTAACGAATTCAAGTTGTTCGTTGGTTGTAACAACGCCACCTAATTCGTGTGGATCTTCATCTTCGCCGTGCATTTTATAGGGATAGTAAAACGGAAGATATCCAGGGCCTTCTAAAATGCCAACCCAGTACGAAATAATGAATAAAAGCATGAGGATTGTCATTATTATTTGAATTTTCAGATCGAGCCAAGGAATAATTTTGGTTAGTACGATTTCATTTACCGTGTAAGAACTCAGTATAATGAAAGATACTAAAATAGGGAATGTCAAGGATAATTCCCATTCATTGATGAAAATTTTCCGAATTAATGGAATTCTGTTGATATCTAAGCCAAGAAAGCTGCAAACATGACGATACTGTGTCAAGTCGGGGCATGGTGCTGTACCAAATCCCTGAGTATCCTGCCATGAATCATTTAACATTTTCAACGCTTCAGATCTGATTAAGTTTTTACCGATAAATATATTTCATTTCAACTGCAGTCTACAGAGAAAGCGAGAAAACATATCTTAATAAAAATTTATTGGTCGACGGTTTGACACTTTTTATCGAATAAATGATACATTTCTTCCTTGTATTTAATCGTCAAGGCAAGGCCCGTTTATCTAAATGGTACGAGCCACAGACAAAGAAATCGAAGGATAAAATCACCCGTGAAGTTTCAAACGCAATTTTAAGTCGTCCATCAAACTTTTGCACATTTATCGAGTGGAAGGACAAAAAACTTGTTTACAACAGATACGCTTCCCTCTACTTCGTTATGTGCGTCGATGTTAACGATAATGAGTCAATGATGTTAGATGCAATTCACTTCTACGTAGAAACACTCGATGCTTTCTTCGGCAACGTCCGTGAAGTTGATATCATCTTCGGCTTCCATTATGCATACATGCTCCTTGATGAAATTATTCTTGCCGGAGAATTTGTTGAATCTTCCCGCGTTAATCCAATACAGAGCCTTGTTGATCAGCGTGAGGCAATTTTGGCTGAACCTGGAAAGGCATTTGAGCTTTAAAATAAACTTTTTTCTTCTTTTTTTTTTGATTTATCTCTTTTAAGTTCCTAACTTTAATGGCGTTCTATTAGGCTGTATTACATTCACATTAAATAAAGATAAATTCTTCAAACATAAAATTTTTATTTTATCAATTGAACAAAATAAAAAACAGATTAACAGCATTATATGTCTGCAAAATATTTGTTGAATTGACTCGCTTTGATTGGTTTTGGAGGAATTTCTGTTCCTTCGGAATTAGGTGGGCAATTATCTTTATTATGTAACTGAATTTGATTAGCAATTGTTTTTGACTGTCCATACCTTATCGTTTCAAAGATTAAAGAAGGATGGAAAATGTTGGGATTAACACTATTTTGTCCAACCATATATTGATTGAAATTCGGGGCGTGCTCCTGCATTCCATCCAACAACTGCTTCTGTTTCTTGCGCTGCATGTATTCATAGGCTCTTTTTGAACCCGTTTCTTCTGACATCGAAAAAATAAAACTGACAAAATATAATTGACACGTAAAATAATTAATGTCATGTAAAGATAAATGATTAGAGGGGATAATTAATATTTTCAATAAAATATATTGTAAAAAGTGATCACAATATTCTCTATGCATAATACGAAAAGAGAAAACTCTTACGAAGGGGGAATTAAAATTAATCGATGCTGAGCGAGGAAGAGTTCACAGTCTTCCAGAACCAACTCGTGGAACTTGGCACAGAGAACTTCAAGCTGAAGGAGCAGCTCGACAACCTGCAAGCACAGAATGCGGAATTGCCAAAGCTGAAGCAGCAGATCGAGCAATGTGAGCACCAGAGAGATGAAATGAGGCTTAGGCACACACAGTCCGTAGATGTACTGAAGGAGGAACTGGCAAAGCTTCAAGTTCAGGCAGCTGAAGTTGCAGCAACGAACTCAAAACGTGTGACCGACAGAATCACTGAAGTCAACCAGCAAATAACCGAGGTGCAGAAGCAGACAAAGGAGAAGGAAGAGCAGCTCGAACAACTGAAGCAACAACTAAGAACTCATGAAATCAGAATTCAGCAAAAAACAACGAAACTTGATCAACTCAAACTGAGAGCACAGAAATACCTTCCTGTTATGAAATTCCTCGAAAATTCCCGCGCAATGCCAATGTACATAGAAGACTTGAATTCACGCATTACATCAATGAAGAACGCCAAGGAGGCAGATGAAAAGTCACTCGCAGCTTTAGATCAGAAAGTTACTGATTTACATCGTGAAAACGACGAGCTCGGTAGAAAGATCAAAGATCGCGCACAAGACATTCAAGAAGCACTCAAGAAGCTCAAGCAGACTCAGGATAAGATTGCGACAGCTAACGATGAGATAGAAACAACTAAGCAGGCGATTCAGGAGTCAGAGAAAAAGTTAGAACTAGCAAAAGAGGCCCAAAAGAAGATCATTGGACAGCGCCAGGAAGAGCTCAAACAGATCAAAGCTGAGCGCGAGCAACTGGAACAACAGATCAAGGACCAGGAACAAGAAAAGGCCCAGCTCCAATCTAAAATCTCTGAGCTCCACGCAAAGACAGAAGAAGAGCTCTCAAAGCATAACACTAAAATCGCCGAACTCCGAAAGAAGTTAAATAATATCAAAGAGACAGGCACAGACGATGAAATCCCACGTGTTGACAAAGAGCTTCAGGAGCAAATCAACAGAATTGTTGAAGAAAAGGCATCACTCAAAGATAAAACACAAATGCTTCTCCAGGCGATTGAATTAGTCAAGGAAGAGATAAGAGACAAAGATTTGGAAATCCAGACATTAACACTCAAGCAGCCACCAACTCCGAAGATTCTGGCAATGCCAGAATTCCAACAGAAACAGCTGCTTTTAGAGGAATTAGTTTTGCAAAACAGAGAGCTTAAAAACACCTTCGCAGACATGACAGAGAGGATTGTCCAAATGAAGGAAGAGGCTGCTAAGCTTCGAAAGGCAATCCAAGAGAAATCAAAGTAAGTATATATTATTATTTAAAACTATCTATTTGTGATTTTTTAAAAAGTATTTATGAAATTTTGAAAATAACGAATAAATATTTTGTTTATTAGTCTCGTCTCATGTCACTTGGATCGTTGGATCCTAAGTCATCCATTGCACCTGAAGAGCTAGATGTGCTTGAAGTCTTTCTAACCTTTGCCAATGTCTTCAAGTATTGGGCGACTTCATCCTGGTGTCGCTTCATTGCGAGCTTAAGGGGTGTTCTGCCGTTCTTATCTTCAGCGTTCAAGTCGATGTCGACTCTCTCTGCAAGCATCCTGACGATCTCGAGGAAACCACACTTAGCAGCTTCGTGGAGTGGTGTTCTATCAACCTTGGCCGTAACATTAACATTGATTGCCTCCTTTGAGATGAGGTATTCAACCAAGTGAATGTCGTTGTTCCAGACAGCATAGTGAAGTGGCGAAGATCCATGCTTGTCCTTGATGTTAATATCAATAGCTGTGACATCGCAGAGAATCTTGACGATATCAAGCTTGGAAAGGAAGACAGCATAATGGAGTGCTGTAACGCCATTATTATCCATTGCATTGATCTGTATTCCTTCAGCGCTGGCGAGGAACTTAACGATTGATGGATTTCCGTTTCTTGTAGCGAAGTGAAGAGCAGTTGATCCGAACTCATCCTTGCAATTGATATCGATGTTGCCCTGTAACAAGAGAATCATCAAATACATGTTGTTCCACTTTGCAGCCATTCTGAACATTTCCTCTCTTCTTCTCTCGCTCAAGCCAGTGACGAAGCCTAAGATGAACTTGTTCTGGCCAGCACAGCAGCATGTTGCTGAGATTGGGTCTTTGTTATTTCTGATTGAGAACTCAGGCATCCTTCTGAGTAAGTATAAGAAGACTGCTTGAGAGCCTTGTGTTGCTGCGAGTTGGAGCGGTAACAATTCTTCTGTACCATAAGTTCCTTCATCATCACCTGGCTTCAAATCTAAGAAGTAAGATGGCATTGGCTTCATTGGATCGAATTCGAGCTTTCTTATTGCTTTGAGGTCATCGTTCACGATAGCTCTTGTCAATGGATCTCTGACGAAAGGAAGCGTTCTGTCCTCCTTGAAGTCATGAGCATCGTCCTTCATCAGTTGGATGAAGTTGTCCTTGAAGTCGTGAAGGAATCTATCCATGTTGCCCATACCATTCTTGCTTCTGTAGTTGAACAACTTCATCTTGAGATAAGCGAATATTTCTTCACTGACTTCCATAACCAAATCAGCAAAGAAGTAGAAAACGAGCAAAGCACTCTTGAGATATGTATTGGAAGATCTCAAGAAGTCGATCAATGGGACAACGAACTCCTCCTGGCTGAGTGTACCAGTGTTGGAGCAGACTCTCAAGAAAGCGATGTAAACAAGTTGCTGGTGGAGTGGATCTGGAGTGTAGAGGGAAGACATGATTGTTGAGAAAACAAATTGCTTAAGAACAACACAACCGCTGTCGTGGAGGAACTTGATCAACTTTGCATAAAGCTCCTGGTTCCTCTGCCTGATCTGGACAGCTTTAAGAATGTTCTGGGCGAGAATCATCGTCTTGTCTTCGTCATCATCATCGAAGCTCAACTCTCTCATTGCGAGTTTTGATGTATCAAAGTTATCCTCGTTGATATTCAACAACAAGTTTTGGAGGCCTAAAATTTGGTAAATATCGTTGTGATAGACTGGATCGAGCTTGTTGAGTGTGAAGTAAGTAGCGAGAAGCTGCTTTGCCTCTTCTACATTCTTACCTGCTGCTTGGATGAGGAACTCAAGTGCTTCATCTTCTGTAGCCTCAGAATTCTTGTGGTTGAAGAGCCACTTACCCCATATATACTGTGCCTCGGCGTGGCCTCTCTCTGCAGCAGACTTCAAGAAAGCGATTTGTGTTGGGTTCTTCGGCTCCTCGTAGTTCGGTGGAGGGATGTCTTCATCTACAGCAGCTGTAGATGTCTGAGAATTCAACGCTGTGGATCCACGTGTGTGAGAAACTGATCTTGTGAATGTTCTCGTCGATGCCCTGTTCGTAGATTTCTTCTTCTTCGGACGGGCTTCGTCAATAACAAGCTTGTAGAAGTTGAACGCGTCCCGACCCTCTCCGATGTCGGCATTGAGCCATGTTTGATCGAACTTTTCATTTTCGTTAATAGGGACCAAAAGCTGGTGAATAAGATGCGACATCGCAATTAAGAAGTCGTGGAGCTGTGGGAATGGACATTTCTCGAATTGGTCAGCAATCTCAAGAATTTCTTCGCGTGTCATGTTGTCGAAACTGTTTCTCTTGATGAAGCCAATGGCATCAAGTCCGCAAAATGCTGAAGCGTTGTAGCAAAGACGAACAATTTGGTTTGCAGATAATTTTCCTGGATAAGCTGCGATCATTCTCTCGATTGTCTCGAATGAGAGTGTAGCAAACTTCGGACATTCAATATAGCGTGGAAGATTGCTTGTAATAATGACTTCGAGGGGTTGATGATTGAAATTAGTATCTAAAAGTGAAATATAAAGTCCAATGATTTCATTAGGGTTTGCTTTGGTATTAATCAGTTCTTCTATCTGTGTTATTAAGAGTTTTGAGTCCCATTGATCGGAAATCAAAAGCAAATCAACCAACGCACGTGGTGAGGCGGCAACAGAGTTCATTTGCAGGGCATATATATATGTTTCAAATGCTGGTTCGCTGAAATCATCGTTTATGATGCATTTTACTGGATTTGCGCGAAAATATTGTGCAAAAACACGTGAATATTGCATTGCAGGGAGGGGATCGAGTTTGTATTTGTAACCGTTGTGGACAATAGTGTAAGATTCAGCATTGTAAAGATTGTCGTCATCATCTAACAACAACATTTTTTATTTAACTGAAGTTAACGACTTTTCGGTCTTTGCGTCATTAGGTCACATATTGAATAAATTTTAACATCCACTGATTAAAATAGTCCAAATCAGACTATTTGTGAAATTATTTGAAACTTGTAAAATTTTTATTGTAGATTTAGATACTGTATCGTATGTTTTCACTTAGGACATACTCGAAATAAAGTTATTTTTGATTTTCCAAGTACTTTACACATAATTGAAAAATGTTTGTTACTTTTAAACTGATCTAGATTTTTCGTTTTCTTGGTTACATCGCCTTAATTTTGAATGAACGAATGAATTATTGGAAACATTGTTCAAATAATAGATTATATGACACATGTCTGAAAATTTGAAGATGTTTATATTCAATTTGTGAATGAAATATGAAAACTTAACAACAAGCAGGAATCTGAATTCGAGATCATAAATCATGTAGATTTTTTTCACTGCCATCACGACTCCAATTAAACGGATTGACGACTCTTCAAAATTTCCCGCCAAAATTGGTGGTTGAAATATGCATAATTAAACATAAAGAAACCATACACAATAAGTGGTCCCTTTAAACATATTCTTATTTAAAAATGCTCAAAAGATTGAATTTTATCAAAAAGAATATTGAAATTAGAGTAGAAATGTTAGGCAAATTCAGTAGAAGGAAAAATATTGTCATTGTCAATGTAAACAATAGATAGACTTTATAATATACATAATTTTTCACTCGTCAGAAGCTGTCGAAGAAGAAGTTGGACTCTTGTTCAGTCTCCGCTCAAGGACGAAGTAGCGGTTCCTAAGTGAGTTATCTGATCTATTAACGAAGAATTTGGAGATTTTTCTCCACTTCGGACCAAGCTCTTTAAACTTGGTGATAAGGAGCTCATCCTCTTGCGGTGACCAAGGGTCGTTACGCAAGTATGGATTCAGGTAATTATTCCATCTCTCTCTGCATTGTCTTGCATTTCTCGTCTTCATCATCGCTGCGACTTCATTCCAGTTGGCACAGCGCCTCGATGTGACAATCCTGTACAACATGACGTCCTCTTCATATGCGAACTTCAGCTTCTTTGAGTGATCTTTCTTGGTCTCAAAGGTCAGGGGCAGTTCGAGGACTCTCTGGTCCGGGACGTGCATAAGAAGTGTCTTTATCGAGGGTATAGAGAATGAGCCCTCCATCACAATGTGAATGTGAAGACAAAAAAGAGAGAAGCCAGCAAAGAGTTAAAAAATTAGAATAAAATTTCGAGATTTTCTGACACTTTACATTATCATCGTTTTTTCTATATTGCATTGTTCGATAATGCATTATATGTATTCACTATTTTTCGAATTGTTTTCCAGAAATACGAACTAGAGTAGGGTTATTTTAATGGTTTTTTGTTTTTAAGTAGTTCTTTAAATAGCCACTCAGATGCTGAATATAAATGTATCACAAGTTTTGAAACATATTTGATATTTTCAAATTCAATTTCTTGAATTGAGGCTTTCATCCAAAAGAGTAAAGATAGGTTAAATGCATGATAGAAATATGTTTAAAATATGCACTTATAGAAAGAATCAACAACTAAATTTCTCAATTTGGTGAATTTGAAGACTTCGCCGCCAAATATTTTGAGGACTTTTCCATTGTATATAATCCTCATTGTCATGTCATTGTATAGTTCAAAAATTAAGTAAGATCTATAAGGAGGTATTGAGGTCTTGAAAGGAAAGCCGAGCTTGGTCATTAATCCTACTAACGTCGCATCGTGTGCTGAGAACAAAGCGAATTTGGTCTTTTTCTCTCCTGCAATAACTTCATTAAAATGCTCAAAAATTGTTCTAAATGTAGATCCGCTCATCTCATTCGGGTATTTCTCTGCGAGCCCTCCTGAATAATAAACAGTATCATTCATAGCTAATTCGAGCATTTCGTCTGATATGATAGAAGGAATCGCCTGGTTGGAACAGATGAATGAGTACATCCAATCTCCAAGCCACATCCAGTTTTGATCGTCAGGCTGGAGATTTAAATAATCATAAAGAATTTTTTGCTTTTCAAGTGAATTTTTTGCTCTCTCTTTGTACTCCGGTGTAGAAATAAACTCGCTATATGCATCCTGCATGTCCTTACAGCTGTATGGATCAGGATTCAGTGGTTCAGTTCCTGGAGCACCAGTTAAATAAGTAATAACCTCCTTGTGAGTGGAATTAGGGTACATTCCATGAATGAACGACATCAATGAGCGTTTGCAGCGACTAGATTGAGAAGATCTTAGATAAATTTCAAATGGGTCAAATTCATCCCTCAAAAACTTGAGATTATCAACATAATGCTTTCTAAAGTGCTCACCAAGTTGTCTGTGTTGTTCCATTCCTTCAACAAGTAAATCTCCTGAATCACAACTCGGCTTGAACTGTGTGCAATCAAGCGACTTCTTGTACGACCTGTATTGAGGCCCAGAGTTGGGTTCATCTGGAGGTGCGATTGCATCTTTACTGTCGCAAATCCAAGTTCCTGTTTCGTTTTCTAGGGCCCATGCATCAATTGGGGCTCTAGCACCGTGCCTGACAACTGTAAGAACTGTGAGGAGGCTGTTTGGAAGAGGTGGCAGCCTTTCTAGTGTTGATACGCATTCTATGCCACGAGTCATTTTATTTTGAAATGTAAAATATTTATGGAGGCACACTGGATTTTTTTCCTATCGTCGCGAAAGTCCGGATTTTACGATAAAGAACCTTAAACGCTCTTTTTGGAAAATAATGACTATCTGATCCTTGCAATGTGCGCAAATATCAGAAAACCACGAGCCCAAATGCTGATATTATTTACAAAGGTCTTTCACATATATATAGAATTGTATATTTGATATTTGCATTATATTTTGTTGATACTTTGATAATGTGTTTAGCATATGTACTGCTTGTAGTTTTAATGATAATTCATGCTATATAATGTGTTTTTTCTAAAAATGAAATTGAGCATTTTTTATATAGTGAATATATATGTATGTATGGCATTGTAAGATTTGCTATTCAGTGATGTAAACATGTTTCCAATGTGTTTTAAAGATAGAAGTGAGTTCGAGCAATTAAGATTTACAAAATTCATTTTAATTTAGATAATATTGGTTTATCAATTGTGTATCTTGAATTTTGATATCAGATAAAGTGATTTGTAGAAGTAAACTCAATATATATGAATTTCTTGACGATTCAATATGTGATTTGGGAGATAAAACGTTGCTAATAATGTTTAAGTTCACATTTCAATATTCACATATGTTGGATGATAGTACTATGAAAATATTTTATACAAATAGACATTGCATGTCATGATGTGCTATGATCAAAAGTGACTTGTCTTCAATGTAAAAACATCATCATAGAAAGCCCCATGATTGATATACATCCATATTAACAATGTGTAATGTATTCCATTATATGTGCATAATCTATTCAATATATTTTCATATTATTTTATCATCCATACAGATATATATGCATTGCAAAACTTGTCCGACAAATCAAAATAAACAAAGAAAAAAAAATTAAAAAGATTAAAATGTAAACTCAGAAACCGTTATTTTAAAAATGCTGTAAATTATGATTGCATTCGATTCAGAATCAATTATAAAAGTTATTTACTGATTTAGATTCGTAAAATCTCTTATTTTTGAATCAAAAAGCAGGTTTTTATTTTTTGCTTATGCATTTGCGGGCTCCACTTTTTTTCTCGTTGACCTTTTTGAGTTTTGCGATTTTTAACGAGTAAACCCCATTCCTGGACGAATCTGATGAAACATTTACGTGCTTTTTAGTGTGCTGATTCTAGTGGTGCAATCTGTTTCATGATCTTAGCAAGGTATTACTTAATCATGATATGATTACAAACAGAAATCCATTACAAATCATTAATTGGCATCTGTTCTGAATCTCTTTGATGATTATAACAAATACATCTCACTATTATAGCGTTCGCTCGCTTATTTTTGCTAGAGTTCCCCTAGAAAAATCAAAAAATAGAAAAGAAAAAATACGTTATGCACAGGAGTCAAACGGCATTCCTTTGCCCATACATCGAGCATACCTAAAGTTATGCTACCTAAAGTTCACATTAAATTTGCTCATTGGGAACATTACATATCAAATTTTAGACTTTACATGACAAATATCAGTCATATTTGTCAAAAATAGTGACTTTCGTTATTTTACATGTCAAAATATGCTGAAATCTCATTGAGGCATTGAGATCCTCAAGATAAAAAGTCAAGCAAATGCTATAAACATACTCAGCACCCCTGAAAAGCACCAATTTCTTATTAAAGTCAATGGAAATACTAAATAAGTTAAATTACTGCTTTTTTAAAAATACAAAAACAAAGTCTCATATTCTTAAAATAATAATCTATAATCACACTGTTTATGAATGTATTAATTATAATTGATTTTGTTAATATATTTATAAATTCTGAGATTTAATATAGGCTACATCTATATTATTAACATGCAATTATACCTACAATAGATAAGAGAAGAGCTTCCATCATCTTCCAATACAAGATAGTGTTTGTTTAAGCAAAATAATATTGGTTGAGCGGCTTGGTCTTTGTTTGCAGAGATATTATTGATACCACTGTAAACAGAACTACAGAAAGGCACGTAAATGTTTTATCAGATCTGATCTATAGGGGGGGTTACTCGTTAAAAATCGCAAAACTCAAATGAGTAAACGAGAAAAAAAATTCAAGGCATTTGCGTATGTCATATGCGTATAAGCCTTTTTACCCGCATTGGGATTTTGCGTATCCTTAGCATCTTTAGTTATATATCCAAGTACCCAATTTTTGTGATTTTTTTCGTTTTTCGTGAAATTTGATCCAAAAAGTCTAAAAAGGTCAAAAATAAATAATCCATTCATCAATATAATACACACAGATTACATATATCCACTAAAATTCGATCTCAGATTCCATTTACAAATCTACATTTTCTACGACTATCTGGTAGAATCGAAGAAAATGCGACAAATCGAAATTTTTCACTTCTCGATCTCCATTTACTGCTTTAGCGATCTAATAGCATGACAAACAGATAATTCATCAACATCAATTTGCCATTCTATTAGATAAATGAAGCTATCTACGATCTCTAATTATCAGTTATTAAATATCATCAAAAACGATCAATTTTTGATACAAATTCTCCAGATATTCACAATTATGGAGAGGTTGTGCTATAAATTACTCGTTTTTGATGGTATTTTAATATTTTTTATAAAAATTATCGACTTCTGATAATAAAAAAGATGATATTTCATTAAGCAACATTTACATAATCAAAATATGCTCTATTTGATTACATATTGCTTTAATCTTTATTGAAGATTATAATAACTTTGGAAGTGAAGTTTTTCTAGTTCATAAGTTCAAAGAGTTTGGTTGTAATTTCATGGAAGTTACCTTCGTAGCCGCAAATGATTTCTTCCATGTCAATAGCTCCATTGATTCTTTCTATATAGTTATGATCAACAATTTTGAGAATGTTTACGATTTTCAATATTGCCATCAAAATGTGTTCATTCACTCTCATGCTGTTTCCAATTTCGAGGACGTTGTAATAAAACACCAACATATCATCGAAACGTATTATAAACTGATCTAAATCAGAGCTGACAATCATTAGAATAAGTTGAGATATAATTGATGCTGCATGCTGCTTATAAGGAACACTAAGATCGTAGGCTAATATAAAATTTCGAGTAAAGTCATCAAACATTTGTATTAATGGCAAGCCTTTAGGATTCTTCTCTAAAATCCTGTCTATAACTTTTAAACCTAAAAGTTTGGCCGTGTGACTTCCTCCATTGAAGATATTTTCCATAACATTCCCGAAACATGAAATATCAAAATAATTGTAGTCTTTAAATAAAATCAATAGACACCTTAGAGCTATGCATACATGCTCATGTAGTGATGACCCAATTATTTGGTTCAAAATATTGAAATCAAAAAAGTTGATAAAAAAGTTTCCATTGTGTTGATTGGATAGAAGAGAAATAATGATATTTAAGGCAATTTTTGATGTGTCATCATGATTGATAAACATTTGAATTGGAGTTATAATATTTGATTTTTCTAAATCGAAAAACAGAAAATTTGAAATCCTCCTGTAGAATATTCCAAGTGATCTTGCGTATTCAGGTGTGCAATCATTAAGATTTTGATTTAAAGCATTGAAATTAATGTGTAAATATATATATTCTTTGTATGCATTATCACACCGTATTATTAAATTGTCTATTACTGCTATAGCTGTGTGAATATTTGTGTTATTAATCCAATATAGAACAGTATCTAATATTTCTTCATTTTGGAATATGATATTCAATGGAGGAGGTTGTGCAGTGAGATTTATCATGAAATTGAAGTAATTTTCTAAAATAGGATTCAAATCTATATGATTTAAAGCAATAATAATGTCTCTGAACAGGGAAACAATCTCAGAACCATCCAAGATTATATCTTTTAAGTATAAAATGTACTTAATTTCGTTTAGCAATTGAAACTTTTTTTCTAATCTTTGATTTCCTTGATTCAATTCAATTTTAAGCTGCTGGAGAAAATCAGTAAGCATAACTGAGCACGAGCTATCTTGATCTTGGCTGGAATTTTCGATGTTACTCCGCTTAATATTGTTTTCACCTTCTTTATAATCCATATGAAATATTACTTTTAAATAAAAGTGTTCTAATCATAAATAACGTCATTGATATAAGAATTGTTTACAAAAAATAAAGATCTATAAAATTAAAAAAAGTTAATCTGATGATGAAGAATCAGATTCGAATTTGCTGACTCCTACTCTGACCATACCTGGCTGATTAGGAATTGGAGAAACGTCTTGTCCTTGGTTCATTACAGGATATGAAGGTACTATGTAGCCCATATAAAACTGTGGCATTCCCAACATAGGCATATATGGCATATTATTAAACATCGGAACAACTACATCGGAGTCATCAGATGAACTCGAATCACTGCGCTTGCTCTTCTTATGTTTCTTGTCTTTCTTGCTCTTCTCTTTCTTTGATTCTTTGTCCTTCTTCGAATTTTCCTCTTTCTTCTTTTCTTCCTCAGCTGGTTTTTCGCTTTCTTTTTGCTTTTCTTCTTGGGTCATGTTTTCGAATTCTTTTTGCTGCGATGGTGGAAGCTCATCAAATGCCTTCTTTGCTTCAATAGTGAGCTGAACTGTATTGAAATCAGGATGTTTTTCTTTGAGTTCGGGTTCTTTAGCTTTGTAAAATTTTTGAAGAGCTGATTGCTTTGCTGGCATAGATACATCTCTTATCAAGTGAGGTGGTGTTAGTTTCGGTTTTGCTTCTGATGATTTTTGATTTTCTGTGGATTTGAATAACCTTTCTGCCAATGGTGCCTTTGATGGGGAAAATGGCGTCTTCTTGATAGATGAGAATGTGTCAAGTGTTTCATCTTCGTATTTTTTGAGATTAAACTCTTTTCCGAATATTGAACTGGATTCGGAATTTTCATACATAACCCTGTTAATGCCAGGCATTTTGAGGTTGGCATGGCCAAATTTGAGGTCCATCGGATCTGGTTTTGCGTCTTCGTTTTTCTTTATTGATAATTTCATTAATGGAGGCTGAATGTTTCCACTGCTAAGTTTGTTAAACTTGGAGTTTCCGAATTTAATTGTTCCCGAATTTCCACCAGATTTTAGAGGCGAATCACCCGCTGAGGGTTTCTTTTGTGTACGCTCTAAGTATGGAGAGTTTGGTTTTCTATATTGTTTTCGGTCATCTTCGTTCATTTTTCGCCATCTGTCAGCAATTTCTTTGATAATCTCCTTCTTACCCCACTCTGGGTGGTCCTTTTTCAGCTGTGGCTCCATCTCATCGCGAAACTGGTTCAAAGGATTTACATTCATTTTTTTAAGCTTACGTTTATAATATTTTAACCTTATTGATCATCCTGACTTAACATGTCAAATTTTATTCATCGGGCTGAGTATTTCTCCATCAGGGCTTTGAAGTAGATTTGAGATAAACTCTATAATTTTTGAATAGTATACTAGTATATACTCGTTATAGTTTTTTCATTCATAGTTTTGTGAGTTTTTAAGCCACTGTTTTTAGTAAATTTTCAATTCGACTTATTAGCATTCCATTTATAAGTCACCACTGAAACATGAATTCATATTCAAATCACAATGAATTATATTCTTAATCACTCAATACTGTTTTGCCAGTGAAATTGCTAGCATAAAAACTATTGAATAAACAAAAATATTAAGAGAGATAAATAATATTATGTTAAGATTTGGTTTCTCTATTACAAAACTATATAATAAATTTATACAAATACATTCTCTATACAAACAAATAAAAAATTTTTTGGGAATAATAAAATTATCAAAAAAGCTAAGTTGAAAACAGCTCCATTACATTCTCGCACTTGTAGTTCTTGATCAAAAACTCTGCAATATGTTCTAATTCGTTGTCTTCCGGATTTCCATTAAAATCTTGGATTGCTAAACCGTTATAAGGCTGCAGCATATAACAAGCAGGAGAGTTATCTACAATAATGACTTTTCTGAGATTTCTTCCAAGTTTTGCTAAGTCTTTCACGAAAGTTCCGTTGTAAATCACACAAGATTCTCTGTAAAGCCGATATTTAATATAATGGTTTGGATCTATTCTATCTAAAATATAGTCTGCATAATTTTGGCGTGCTGCTGTAAAAGAAACTAATTCGAAATATTTGGATAATCTTTTGAGGAATTTCTTAAGTCCAGGACGCACAGAAACATATATATCGTAAGTTACATCATCATTTGTCATGTAGAAATGGAAATCCGAGTGTGGATCAGCTAGAAATGTGGAGTGAACGAGTGTTTCATCGATATCTAATATTAGAGTTATCTTCTTTTGATCTTTTGGATCTTTGGGTGGCAACAAATCTAACGTTTTATGAGCGATCTGTGTGTTAGTATTTTTTAAAAAAATGAAAAGCAATCTTATAAAAAAAGACTGCTTTCCTATAAATACATACTGAATAAGAGCTATAAGGCACTGTTCTTGTTGGATATATCTTTTGTCTTGAACAACAAAATTCGCAACATGTTGTCTGTTCCGAATGGGGGCTCGATGACAGACTTACAACAGTGATGGGTAAACTTGTTGTGTCTGTTCCAGTAAATGTAAGTGTTTCAATGGAATCAGTTAATGTTTCAGTAACTCTTCCATTAGTCGTGTCCTGATAATAATGATCAAGGCTACATAGACCCTCAATGCCGTTCGTCAGTTTTACATAGTTCGAGGCCTTCTCTCGGCCGAATAATATTTTCACTAAGTCGACCTCGATGTTCCTGATCTTATTCAATGACACGACGAGGTTTTCGGTATAGTCGCTACTCGATGATTGCGACTCGTCAAGGTCACTGTCTGTCAGATATCCATTCGACATCCAAAATTTTGAGAAGTGTTTTAACTCTCAAATTTGGTTTTTAGCGACCAAAATTGGCAAAATTAGTATTACCATTATGTAAATGTTATAATAAACCATATTTTAAAAAGTGAATAAGGTTAAAAGTCACGTTTTTTCACAATTTATTTGACACTGTTTACATTAATAAAATAGTATATATGATGCTAATTATTTTTCTATCGTTTTTATTTTTGAATACTTTATTTTTATTAATCAATAATTTCAACATTGAGAGGCTATGAGTATAAGTTGGTGCATCACTTTAAAAATATGTAATATGTGCATGCATCTATGCATATTCCCGTCTCCGCAATGATTTTGTGTATTTATAAATTAAGATACTTAACAATTATTCAATTAGGAGCTTGTATTATTTGTAATATGTTACTATGTTGTTGGAATGTGATATATTTATAATAAATATTGCTATTTATTCAATAATAAGCTGATATCAATTTGTTATTGAAAAATATGAAACGATATTATATATGCTTAACACTACAACTATGTATGGCATCAAATAAGAGATATATCTGCCCATACAGGTTTGATCTGGTTCTGACCCCCAGAGTTGATACACTTCTAAATTTTGTAAAATCACATTTTTTCCATTTTTCAATTTCAACGGCGAAAATAGCGGTTGCATATCCCACAGAACTAAAAAAAAAACAAATCAAAATAATCCGTTGATAGGAATCCTTAAATTGTTGAAATTTGAGCTTCGGGTTTCATTGACTTTTGACATCACCGATATACATAATTCTTTGTACATAGATGGCAGCATCATTAGTGATAACTATTGTTGACATATTTCTTTTCAAAAAGGGTTTTCAGCTATATTCTTACTGTATATTACTTACAAAATGTATGGCGGTATTGTTTATCCTCATTGTTAGTAATTAATTATTATTATCAAGTAAAAAAAGGATCATCTATTCTTGAAAACTCTTCATTTCAAGGATTTTATAGATGCATATGAATAAAACCAATTAGGGGCTCTATCGCAAAAAGAGTTAAGCTGAACAAACAATTTAAATATATACGAATAGATTTTTGTGATGCACAAAGGATGAAACAGTTGATGCATTTATGAAGCGGAATGAAAGGTAAATGAAATTCAATGAATGGTAACCAATAATATTTAAAACAATTAAGAATAATATTAAAAACAAAGTAAATGCGGGCAAATCTCCATGAGCGAGGGGAATTTTGCTCTTGTTTGAGGCTGCGGAGCTGCAATGAAAGTATTCTGAGGAATTTGCTGGATATCGAAATAAGATGGAGATGTGGGCGGATTGTAATACTGAGGAGGTTCAACAATGAGCGGAAGTGCCTTTGGAGAGCTTTCAAATGGCTCAGGTGATGAAATGCTCTCGACCTTCTTATTTTCAACTTTCTTGTTCATCTGTCTGCGTTCAAGAAGTCTCCATCTGTTCTTCACGCTAGTTTCGCTTCTTCCGTTGAGGGATATGCAAACAATTGCCCATTTCTTTCCGTATTCTTTGATCTTCTGTCTGAGTATGTTATCTTCCTCGGGTGTCCAATCAGAGGTGTTGAGCGAAGGCATAAGGTACTCTTTCCACCTGTCTCTGCATTGCCTTGGGGTCCTATTCTCCATACATTTCGAGATAATGCTCCAATCAGTGTCTCCAAGGGATTCAACAAGTTGCTTCAGACGCTCGTCCTCCTTCTGTGTGAATGGCTGACGTGGCTTTCGAGGAGCTTTGTTGACTGAAGAATTCATCAAAATAAAATGAAAACGATTATAATTGCCTCAAATTTAAATTTTCAAAGATTTACAAATCCCGAACAAAAAGTGATGGTCAAAGTGTCTTCAATAATAATGCTGTAATCAATGTATAGTTTAAAAATTGTGTGGCAACCTTTTTGACAACGTTGATTTTGTGATCGGAAAAGTGACAAAAAATTCAATTTAAGTTGTGCTTATCTTCACAAATTAGATCATCTATTTGAGTTTTGAGTTTTATTAAAAGTGACAAAAGTTATCAAAAATCTAATATAATTTGGTCAATTATACAAATTCTTAATTCCGATTTTATTGCATAATATGGTTCACTGTATGTATCTGTACCATAATTTTTAATCAAATAAGCTTTTTTAATTATATTACTGATTTTTGGCGATTCGAAAAATTTGGCAATCTTAGTTTACATGACATAAATTAAAACTTGCATCAATTGTTTTCCTTTTCTCAACATTCAATCACTCAAGAAAGATAAAGACACTGCCATATTTAACCTAGTTGTTAAAAGGCTTGAATATGTTCTCCTACGCAGCATCTTTTTGCCCATGCACAGAAATCTTTTGACATTAAAGTCGGATAAAAAGTGATACTTTACATGTCAGATATGACGCGTAAAATGGGGGATAAAAATAAAGGGGTCGTGCGGCGCTTTTCCCTGTAATCACAGTGCAGCTCCATCATATGGGGATGATCCATGATGGACCTTCTTCATATGACGGAGCTGCACTGTAATTACAGGGAAAAAGCAAAATTACAGTGCAGGTAATTTGATATTCTGGACTTTTTTTCGAAATATCCAAGAATACTGATGTTACACCCACTACCAAACAGTATGCAGTTGGTGTAGCACCAGCATTCCTGGATATTTATAGAAAATTCCAGAATCATCCAAATTTCAACTCATTTTTTAAAGAAATGCCAAAAATCTGTTGCTACTCAAGCATGTGAGGTATGTACATTACGGAGCAACCCCACATGCTTGAGCAGCAGAATATTTTTGACATCAACACTTTTTTAACTTAAATTATAGTGCTACTCCATCATATGAGGTAGATGATTTCATGGATCTACCTCCTATGATGGAGCAGCACTGAGATTTCGACAAAAAAAAAATTTTGGTTCTAACATGAAAAGGGTTGAACTTGACTCCTCTATTTACTTGATGTGCTGCAGATCTTACCCATTCGACGTCTACATCTAAAGATATTATTAAAACTTGTTTCCAAAAAATGATTGAAGATTGTACTAGTTACAATAATAAGCAATTATAGAATTTGTTTTCGCAAGCCAATTTTCAATTTCGACTTCAATCATTCGATGCTATAGGACTATTTCCATTACATTCCATATTTCAAAATTTTTCATCAATTTTGAATGTTTACGCAGATTTGCATATCTTGAATAGTACTATGAGTCATACAATTATCATCCCATGCTTCTCAGATTGTAGTAATTAGATATATAGGAGTTGTTAATATATTTTTAAGGCTTTATGCTAAAAAATAATATACGGCGGTACAAATTTAAATTCGATTTTTTTTCATATGAGCTTTTTATGCCGAGATTTTAACTAGTTAAGCCATATAATTTATAGATATATATTTTCATTACAGCTGGTAGGGATCAATATTAGGGTCAACAGCTTTAACTTCATTTGTCTTGTTTTCGTGTAGATAAATCATTCCAAAGAATAAAATAGTTCGATGATTAATACAACTACTTTATACTAATAAAGTTTATGATACAATTGAGTTGATACCTGATGTGTATAGAGTCACTTTTGATAAATTAACATCTTATATCCAAATTAAAAGGTCACATTACACTTTAGTCCCTTCTGCTTTACTTTAAAATATTAAGATACAAAGAATATTTTAACGTACATTTTTTTAATTTCGAATAAATCGTGAAATCGGGCCTAGCATTGTATTTAGATTCTGAATTTCAATTTTCGCTTTTTCATTTATAGATGTTTCAAGACAATGCCTTGAAACATTTGGCTAACATTTAATGGAAAATATTAAAAAGAAAAAAATTGAGTGATTTACGCATTCTTTGATCATTTAAAATCAATAATTTGAAAGTATTTTGGATGCCTGTTGGAACTTAATAACTTAAATAAAACAGAAACAAATTGAAAAAACTGTACGTTAAAATATTCTTTGCGTTTTCTCCATTAGTTTTTCACCGCTTTCGAGGATTATTAGTGGAGATACACCTCTAGGCAGTGAAGAACTAGTGGCCATTCGTTCAACAATTCCCGAGTTCTACGATTTTCTTGCAATTCCCTCACAATCAAGGCATCAACAGTCAGCAAGCCACAAATATGAAGCTTTTCTTCGTGCATCATGTTTTGTTGACTGTTGATGCCATCGATATTTACTCAGATCTAGCTAGTTCGACTTTCTTTTACAAATCTACATTTTCTACGACTCTCTGAAGTTCCTAAGACACAAAGCTACGCGTGAACTTCAGAGAGTCGTAGAAAATGCGATAAATCCATATACTCCAATTATCGATCCACATTACTCGCTTTAGTTGTCTGATAACATGACAAACAGATAGCTTATGCACACAAGTTTATCATGTTATTAGACAAATAAAGTTATTGTCGATTTATAATTCTCCGTTTATAGATACCATCAATTTCTGACACAAATTCTTCAAACAATTGCTGTTCTGGAGAGTTTTTAATAGAAATTGATCATTTTTGATGGCATTTATATTTTTTGGATAAATTATCGACTTCTGGCACCAGCAGACACTAAAATTACATCGACAGAGCACACGCATTCGATGGATACCCTACATAATGAAATGTAGCGTCCAGCTATATTTCATGATCAAATATCATTGAGAAAGACGTGCTTCTTGCCCATTTTCTTCAATGTAGCGATGTTCTGTATGTTGTGAGCAAGAAGCACGTCATTTTCAATGATATTTGATCTTTTTGATTATAATACCCTGTCCTTCCAAGAATAAGTTTTTTAGCATGACCCCTACCAAGCTAAAAAACAGGGGGTAAATCAAGCACAGCAAAATTGAAGATGAGTCTGGGAATTTTATTAACATTGCATGAAAGCACATATTGTGCAGCTTATTGTGGTGCATATTTCGAGTCATTTTGGAGGGGAAACGGATCAAAATTTTCGAAAATTTCTGCATCAATATTTCTGCTTGTGATTAATTTCTCAGCTTTAAAATAACATAAATATATTGAGGGTGGATAGATCTTCAATCACTGAAACTCTCATCCAAAAATATTTTTTTCGTCGAATAGTATAATAAGCTTATCTTCAACCTATCACATCCAAAAACAGATATGTTATCTCTCTATTTGAGCTGTATTAAAATTTAATAGATTTATATAGTTTTATGATATTTCTTGAAATTTTTAAATCTTTGGATTATAACAATGATAATTTAGTAATTGACTATACAACACTGAGAATATTTATATTCTATCCTTCAATGTTGAATTATATTAAATTTGAAAGAAAAAATGCTTAATTTTCCCAGAAGCGTTTTATAGTGCAGAAACTGTGAAACCATTAAAATTTATATATATCTATTGATGTTTTCTGCAGCTTGTTGGATCAATATTTTGAATATTTTTAGAATGATTTATATGCTATAAAAACATTTTGTATATAATATAATAGATGCCATAAGAGTATTTAAAGGATTATTTTAAATAAATCACAAATATTGAATATCAAATAACAAATGTTATCATGAAATTTAAGTATTGTGAGGTATGGCTAATATTTACTGTATAAAGAATCTGTATTTAAATAAATCATCGTTGTGACATTGCTTAATAGTGTTGTTTTAGCTGATTTCAAGGCTCCACTTTTTTTCTCGTTGACCTTTTTGAGTTTTGCGATTTTTAACGAGTAACCCCATTCCTGGACGAATCTGATGAAACATTTACGTGCTTTTTGGTGTGCTGATTCTAGTGGTGGAATCTGTTTCATGATCTTAGCAAGGTATTACTTAATCATGATATCATATGATTACAAAAGATTTTGACTTCTATGTTCATGCTGATCTCAAAGAGATGGAAGTTGTTGTTAACCAGGAATTCGATAACCTAACAGAACCCCCTGGAGAAGTCAATAAGGATGTTACAATAATAAGCAAAGATGATTTACTCATCAAACATGTATTGTATTCTTCTTCGAACTCTCCTTTCTTCAAGTTTTACTTTTTCATACACAAAATGAACTTTTATGTCAACAAGCAAAACATTCTGCATGCAGTAAGTGACTCTGCATCGTGTCCTGGGAATCTCACAGGTGAAGAAATTGTTTTCGAGGCATTTCCTAACGAAGAAAAACATAACTACGATTCATCATTAGTTAGAGTTTATTCTGAAGAGCAAATTGAACTAATCATGAGAATATTAAGTGAAATCAACAGACTCTATCCAAAAACCGATTTTAATAATGATTTTGTTGTGCATAAGTTTGATTATTACTTACGGAAATTCATTTCCGGAACTCTTTCAAGGTCTTCTTACATCCCGTGGATGGTTTATAGATTCCCTTTTATGTTCCTTTTCAAAATGAGATATGTTTCAACTGTAATACTAAACAACGATATGAACTACGGCGTAAGAATCTTCAGTTAGTACATTGGTGAAACGTTGACAAACAGATTTGGCGTCGATGTCCAAATAAATAATAATGAAGTATCAAAAGCTGGAAATGTATTCTTGGGAATGTTTAGACCAGCAATTATAAACTATACTCTTAAGATTGACAACCTTCCATTAAGTATTCAGGGTTTCTGGACAAAGTACACAGAGCTTTTTTTATAATGAATTGAAGAACAACATAGTCAACTTGTTTGTTTACAAGTTCACTAATAAAGTCTTCTTGTACCCATTCAACGATGATAAAGAAAAAAAAATCTTATCACTCGTTTTGGCATTGTCATAGGAAAGTCTCTTTCCCTCGGTGTTACTCTTCCTTTTGAGATACACCCATCACTTTTCGATCTTATGCTTGGACGAGAAGTCACGTTGAAAGATGTCTCAGAAAGATTAGACAACAAATTGAATAATAAGGAATTCTCAGGGAAGAAATTTACGTATCCACATGATGCTGCACGAACACTTGGCCCGGACGATAAAATTACTAATGCTAACATAGAAGATTACAAGAAGAAAGTCATCAACTATACTTGCGGAGAAGATGTTATCAAAAGTCTTGAATTTTTGAAATCAGGAATTTCCAAGTGTATCGATATATCGACTTTGAGCGTCTTGAGTGGATATGAGATCATTCAATTACTTCACGGAGGAAAAGGCCCATTCCAGAGAGATGATGTCGTTAAGTTATGCCATAGCGATATAACGGAGAAGCAATTTGATGTATTCGTTCAGTTTATTACGACAACAAATGAAGAGAAGCGAATGCAATTTTTGAACAATCTCATAGGAACTAAAACTGTTCCCTTCAATGATCTCTCGATGCTCCAGTCCCAAATTGAGTTTGCCAAAGGTTCTAAATTCTCACTTGATCCATTAAAACCAAAAACAACATTTCCTGAAGATGTTAAAATAGAGATGTTTGAATAAATTTTGTTATATTGTTTTCGATTATATAACTAGTTTTTTAATATGTAAGTACATCATTAAGAATGAAAATGGAGTTGTCCAAGACGAGGAGACATTTTCAACCTTTGCACCACACAATTTTTCTAAGTTTTTCATTTTTGAGCCAAAAAAGGAATTTTATGAAAATACAAATAAATATTTTAATAGATACGTTACAGCTCTATATTATTGGCTGATTTAAAATCGAGAATTTCTTATCTAAACCCAAAAAAATTAACATTTTTTTGTTTTCAGAGTAGGTGCAAAAGTCGAAAATCAAGGGTATATCATTTTAGTGAAAGGTGTTTCAAATATTCTAAATGTTTATTACAATACATATACATGAATCAATTTATTCATTCGATAGAAAAAACGCGATTACAAAACAATATCATCATTCACTAAATTCTCGTCATCATTTAATATATGTTCTTGTTCAGCATGCTCAAAACCGCTCTTTTGATCGACATCGTGATAAGGCTGCGAACCATTGCATAAAGGCAAAAACTTTCTCCATAAAAGAACGAAACCAATCACAATGAAAACGACTCCAAGCATGAACAGAAGGAAAGAAAGATTAAAAGGACTGAAGAAGCTTTCTGGGCATGTTAAAACAGATGTTTGTGTACCAAAGCCCGAATAAATAATCTGTGAATAGTTTATCTTCGATAAATGGTTTCTGGAGCACGTGATATTCTCTCTTCGCTTGTTTAAATTAAATTCAAGCGAAATTAATGCTTTTTCTGAAATATTGAAAAATTGAATGAAAACAGGCTCATCGAAGCCACCTGAGCAGTACGACTCTTCGCAGCTCTTGTGTGGATTTAATTTTTCCGATAAAATTTGGAATTTAGTTTTGTGTAAATTATCATTGGTATTTAACTTAATGTGTAGTTTATCGTTCTTATTCGGGAAGAAAACGCAAAGATTATCGAGCTGTTCAGTCAAACTCAATGTATCAAGTAAATTTTGCTTCGTATTGTATGCAATTGACTTTTCGCGACACTGATCTGACGGCAAAATCCAAGTGTGTATGATTATTGATGATTTGAAAGTTAATTCTGATTTCATTGAATTTAATTGAAGTCCACCATCGCCAATAAATGTATGGTTGAAGCACTCTTGGTCACTGTAGCAAGAATTGATTGTTACCGGTATCTCTATATCTTGCTCCCAGTATATATAAGAATTTATCGAATTTTTCTGACTTCTAATCGAAATTACATCTCCAGGATCAACATAAAAGAATTTGTATCCGATTTCTGTCACTTCATATAGCTTCGATCGACAAAAAATAATGAGAGAAAAAAACATTATTTTACGAAAAATAAAATGAAAAAATGTGTAAAACGATATCGTCTTTATAAGATGTACACCTGATATCTATATCATTTATTCCGAGTTTTGCAGAATAATATTTTCTTCCAAAATAATTTTTACTGTTGCGTGTTTTAACATAATTGCTATTCAGTTCTTGATTATGACTAAAAGGGATTTTCGCATAAAGGATGTATGAACTAATAGATTTCAAAAATATATAGTCGAATCAGCACTAACCAACATACCGCATCGGCAATTGAACTATCTTGTGTCTAGATTTTAGGATTCTAGTCAGCAAATACACTATAAAAGCTATCATAACTTTGATATCTAGAAATGACTAATTGGGTAGTTCAGGAACTGATGGTAGAGTCTCTAATGATAGAAACATTAGCTGGTCAATGTCAACACCTTTGATGCTTCCAAATATTTCAAAGCCGCTCAGGTGAATGATTGGAATTTGCTTCGATGTGTGATTCTCGAGTTGCACATATTTGTAATACTTGGAGTATTGTGGAGACTGGATTTTGAATGTGTTTGCTGTGTATTTGCCTATCAATGAGTCATTATTCTCTACCTTCTGAAGTAGATTCCATGTATTTCCATCATTAGACGAATAAATTTCCCAATCACGTGGTTCGCAACCAAATTCAGTGCAATAGCAACTGACAATAGTATAGTGAGTCATTTTCACTCTCATGTTCCTAAAATTGAAGATGATATAATTTGATTGCTTTGTATTATTATTCTTATAGTGCTTTTTTAAGCCATCTTTGAAATTAATCAAATCATGAACTAATTCATGACCAGATTCAACAAATATTGAAATGGTTCCATTATCAACTATATTTCCGCATGTCAGCTCTGTTAAATAAGTAAAGATTCCATTTGTAGACCCAATAGTATCTGGTTCAATTGTCTTAACTTTTTCGAACTTCGTGAATGAATTTAACAGCCTGGATATTAATGATGAGCACTTAAATATTATCTTTGTCTTAGCTGCTGTTGTTTCACAATAATCAATTGCCTTTGCGATATTAACATCATCGAAAGGCAATTCATCTAGAATGTTTTCGTACTCTTGTGGGAACTCTTCGAAGCAAAAATCTGCGAATCTAGCAAAAGAGGAAGGATCATACACGAAATCTGGAGAGTTGAAGATCTCTACATAAATCATTTTGTTTAATTTGATGAATCCATATGCGGCAATTTTAGAGAAGTTTTTAGCAACGTATGGTAATATATTTTTATAATTGATATCATTTTCTACACAGAAAGCAAGGACTTTAAAAGTTGTTTGAGGTGTTAATTGAGATGTAATTTCTTTTGTTGCATAATCCATAATTTTAGGTGAACCGAGTTGCGCTGATAGTTTGCATAAGTCCAATATTTCGTTTTCTTCGAAATTAACTGTTTGACCTTTAATTGCATTTAAAATTTTCTTGAAAATCTTAGTATCTATGCCATTATTGAGTTCGTAGCTGCTAAGTAAAGGATCTGATTGTAACGCGACATATACTGTATGAAAGAAAGCGCTTGCTAGAAATTTGTTACATTTCACTGTTTCATTGTTAACAACAAAGGCAAAATCATCGCCATAAAGTGAATTCATAAGCCCAAGATCATTTCCACTTAATGAAAGCTTCAAATCCTGGAAACTCATTATCAAAATCTCAGTTTTATAATTCCTAATTTATAATTTACATGACAAATGTGTTATTTACTTGTCAAATTGTTCTTTTTACATTGGGTTCAAATAAATATATATCGAATAGCTATAAGTGTTTTCAAGAAGGTGTATTATTCAAAATGACTTCATTATCTTGGATTAATGTATCCTCCATTTCTGTATCTACGAAAAGGAGTTTCAAAAGGACACTTCCATTCGTTGAATCCAAAGATACATCCGATAGCGAAGAATATGATGATGGATACCAAAAATATCAGAACTCTGATTCAAATGATGACCTTCCATTGGAAGATTCAGAACTCTACGGTGGGAAATACGAAGAAGTCTCTGAAGAACATCTTCCTTATGGCTTATTCATTAATGAAGAAACAAATATTAATCAAAGTCGTAGACGAAACAGCGTTTTAGATGGAAAAGCACCGAGATCATCTGATTCTTCAAATGTTTCTGAAGTTAATGAGCTTTTGACTATTCCTCCTCCCTCAAAATTGTCTTATACACGTGAATTCGAAGATAACAACAAAACAGAACTGACATTCAACGATATTATAGCAATGACAGAACCTAATGAGCCAAAAAAAGCTGCCAGACTCTCAGATGTCGAATTATCAAATCACCCTTCGAAACAAACAGTAAAACAGCCGAGGCTGTCTACCGGAGGGATAAAAGAAGAAAGTATTCATGAAATTTCGTCGATTTTACCATTAATTTCAAAAGATTTAAATTTGGAATCATTGATGAATGAAACACAAGAAAACAAATCAGAAAACAAAGAAAAAGGGTCATCTACTGAGATGACAAATGTTTCTATTGAAAAACTCATAGAAAATGCACAAAACACAGCTGTTGATCCTTTCAGCCAAGACTTCAACGACAAACTTGCAAAATCACTGCAAAATTTAGACTTCACTTCTCACATCAACCAACAGAATATACCAAAGAGAGTGACACCGCAATTGGCTGTCGGCAGTTCAAGTGACTCGAACTTAATTATGAATATATCAAAAGATCAAGTTGAGTTACAAGACGAAACACAGAACCTCGATAGAACTGAAATAAGCATATCAGATCTCTCACCTATCAAAACAAGAGAGTTGCACATGCCTTTAGGTGACCAAATCGATGATGAAATAGAAAATATTAAACCACATCAAAAAGCAGTTCCAGTTCAAAAAGAAATTAACGATTCGCCACTTAAATTAGATGAGAACATTATAGAATATGAAGCAAAAATTCCAAAGATGGATATTCATCAAAATACTTCGAATTTTAATGAAGATAATGATTCCTTTAATCGATATATTCTTAACACAGAGCCGCAAATTATTCAGAATGCTAATGACGACTTAGACATCAACCCACAATATATGATTAAAAATTCTAAATCGAATCCAGAAAGCATTCAATTAAGCGAGCATCATAATAATGAATCAAGAGAGATTTCTCCAATTATAAACGAACAAAAGCAAGACCTGAAGAACTTTGATCCATTTAACAAATCATCAAATGATAATTTAAGGAGCCTAATATACGCATCAAATCCTTTCTTAGATTTTGAAAAACCTCAGCAACCAAGGCAATCACTTATAGATAATAGGGCAGATGATGTGATTGCATATAAGCCGGTACAAATTCTAACACATGAAGATATTGAAAAGCAGCAAAAGCAAGAAACTCTAAAAATGAAGAAAGTTTTGAAAAACTTTGATTCAGAAGATGATTCCGATAAAATCAATGATAACATTCATGAAACAGATAATAAAAAGGAAGTAAATAACTTGAAACATCTTAAAGAGAGACTCAGAAAGATCAGAGAGCAACAGCAGTCTCAAGAAGAAGAGGAAATCAAAGAGAAAAAGAAAGAAAAACATAAAAAGGAGAAGAAGGAAAAGAAGCCTTTAACGCCAGAAGAGAAAGAAGAACTTAGAAAAGAAAGGCAAGAAAAAGAAAGGAAGCATCAAGAGTTTTTGAGAAAGCTTGAAGAGGAAAGAATTAACAAAAAACTCAATCGAAAGAACAAAATAAAACCCTTAGAAAAGAAAGAAATTAAAGCCGATGAAGAAGAACAAAAAACAAACTTCCCCTGGCATGGAAGTAAATATTTAGAGGATGACGAAGGAGAAAACAAAAGAAAGTTTAGAACTAACATGGAAAGTCAGCCACAGCAATTTGTTTCATCAAAATACTTGGACAACAATCCCGATATTGAAGAAATCAGTGTTCAAGATAAGCCCAAAACTAAAAAAGTTATATTAATCAAAGTGGAGCCGGAGAAAACGCATAAGTTCCTCTCCAATTTCAGCGATGACGATGAAGACTTTGATCTTCCCAAAGCTCCGAAGAAACTCCCTCCAAGAAGGAAAATACCCAAGAAATAATTATATTAATGTTTGTTAATAAAATATATATACAGATCGAAATCTTCGCGAAGCTTTTTCACCTGACTATCTGGTAGGACCTATACAATACGAGGCATCACATTTAAGCCATAATGTAATCTTATTATTTTCAAATTAAAAAATAAATGCATATTTGATCTCATTTGTTGGTTGCGGATAAGATTCCTATAGAGATGTTTTCTCATTTTTAACTTATAAATCCATAGTGTCAATAATCCAGAAATAATAGAAATTAATTGTTATGCTTAAGCATAAAATTTTAAGCAACTTTAAAGTGTATATGATATTTCAGAAGCTCTATAATGTTGTGATAACGTGCATTTTGTAATATAGCCTACATAAATAGCATTGCAAGCAAATCTTTTGCTTCGATCAGGAAATTTTATTTCGGCATAAATTTTTTGGCCCAAGACTAAAAATATAGTATGAACTTGTGTTTGAAGACCCAAAAATCGACAAAACATAGATTTTCATATCCGTACTTTTGAATGATGTAAAATAAAATTGAAAAGCTTTGTTCGGATATTTTTTCTTTGATTTCGGATTATTATTCCAATTGTTTACATCGATTAAATCGAGAGAAAACTGTGTTTCTACAACCTCTGGATGTATTGGTCGATGAAGCTGCTGCTTGAGAAATAAAAAAATAAAAATGCTCGATTGTCACCTTTCCCGTTTTTTCCAAATTTTAAAATTAAAATGAGTACTCTCAGTCCTCAGAAGGTGGATCCTTATGGTTATGACTTTGCGCCAATAGAGCCGGAGATTGACGAGGACTCTATGGACAACTGGAGTTATTACCAGAAGCTCTGCTACTCGCAAAATCCGCCGGTTCCGGTTTTGTCTGCAATGAAACCTCTATGTGATGGTTCAGAATACTCTGCCAAGTTCCGCCATTACAAGATCGGCAGGCATATCGATATCATTCTTCAAGTTCTTCTTCGCCTCAAAACAATAAGTGAACTCGACCTCTGCGACAACGGACTTGACGATACATGCATCGATTCCCTGATAGAACTAATCAAGAATTCCGATAACCTTTCTTCACTAGACCTTTCCAACAACACTCATATTCGTTCAAAAGCAATGATTAAGATCCTTGAAGGTTTGTCTGAGAGCAAAGCTTTAGAATCATTGAACATATCGAACACAGGCTGCATGTTGCTTGGAAAAGTCCTCGCTGGAATGGTTCAAAATTGTTATACTCTCCAGAATTTGAATTTGTCAAACTGTGGTCTCGGAAACTCAGTAATTGACTTTGCAAAGGCGCTTCCAATGGGACAGAAGTTACGAATGCTTGACCTTTCAGCGAATAAATTACATGCTGGTGGAAAAAAGCTCGCATTAACTCTTGGACAGAACATAGCTAAGAGTTCAACAATTGCAATTCTCAATTTATCTAAAAACGCGATTTCTTCAGAACAAGCGATCTCGTTATTAAGACCGTTAGCTGACTGTCCACACCTAAAGACATTAGACTTGTCAGGAAACTCTATAGGCGATGAAGCTGGCCGTGCTATTGCCAATTTCATCACGAAAGCTGGACATCTCAAACATCTTGATATCAGTGGAAATCCAATTCTCAACGTTACTATTAACTACTCTAAGCTAAAGTCTGCACAGAATGATGACAAAGATAAGAACCAACAAAACAAGAAAGACAAAAAGCCAAAAGACCCAGTTCCGGGTCTTTTCGTTGTTTTGCAAGCGTGCGCTAAGAGTGGAAGCCTCAAGGATATCAAGATGATCGGCCTTGTCACAAGAATGAATGATTGGAAGACTAGAGTTGAGCAAGCACAAGAACAGAACCAGAAATTAAAGGTTTTGTACACATCTGAGATGTCTGCTGAATATGACTTCAGACATGGTGTCGAAGACCCACTGCCAGAGGATCTTCCAGTTCATACCAGGCCACAAACTGCTCAGCCAGCCAAGCCTACAAGATAGCTATGTTTATTTTAAAATTCTAAATTGTTTTCATTCCTCTTTATTAAAATAAGCGAGTATTAAGTTTTTGAGTGTCTCAGAGTTGTGTGCTATTAAAGAATTTTTATGATCACTCAATTGTTCCAGTGAATCAATCAAATCGTCATTTAGCAGTGCAGATATGGTCTGCATGTATTCTGCATTCCCAGAACATTGTATTTTTGATATTAAAACTTGAAAAGCTATTAAAACATTCATAATTAAGCTCTGATCA
Organism: Trichomonas tenax; assembly: GCA_023091735.1. Classification (NCBI taxonomy): domain Eukaryota; phylum Parabasalia; order Trichomonadida; family Trichomonadidae; genus Trichomonas; species Trichomonas tenax. The sequence continues at coordinate 45,381 of JALKBU010000031.1, forward strand.
ATATCACTTAATAGTGTTTCGCCAATAAAGTCTATTAAATCTTCATTGAATATTTGCATAACAGTTGATAGGTAACAGTTTTCCATTATTAATAGAAGCAAATTAATTGCTTCATTCCTACTATGGTATTGACCTATATTTGCAATCATAATGCATATATTTGATACATTAATTATCAAATCTAGCCCGGTTTTATTAAATCCAACATCTTTCATTATATTTCCAATTGATAATAATAATGATTCCATGGATTCCAATGAGGCTATTTCTTCGGTTATATTAGCAATGAAATTTTCAATCGTTGGTAAAATAAAAGTACAAAAATTCGATGAAACCTTGGTTAATTTGGATATTATATCAAATGATATTTTGTTTGGAATTTCTGATACAATATCATTAACATCTATCATATTTAAAACCGTATCAGATGTGTTTAACTCTAAAAGCAGCTCCATTATCTGAAGATCTTTGATATATTTGAAACAGATATTCATATAATCAAATTTTTCAAGTTCATTCTTGATATCGTCTGAAAAGATAGCACAAAGTAATGCAAATTTAATAGAATAACTATCTGGAGAATTTTGAAGTGAATATTCAGCTATATGAGACATAAACAATGCATGAGAACACCAGCCACAATGTGTTGGAAACTCACACAAAATATCAAAAACCAAACATCTAAATTCTGGAATAATTGAAAATTCAAAAAACTTTCTAAACACAGAAGGATAGTTAAATGTATTCTTCATATACTGTACCATGGACAAGTTATCTAGAATCACTTGAAAGCAAGGAGTTTTGTCGCTTTGTTGATCATTCATAATTTCACTTACAGCTCTCTCTATGATGTTTTCGATGGGCTCATGTCCATCATCCTCTGGAGCACGGGGTTGCATTAACATTTTTGAAAGTTGCTGATTTTTAGCATTTGGTTGACTCAGAAATGAATTCATTTGAAAATTTGTAAGGCACAATTTTGAAAATAAGTTGATTTTTATCTGTTATTCTATATGCTGAAGCGAAATTTCATAATATCGGAGATAAATTCTTGATTCAAAAGTTACAAAAACCGCTAAAAATGTTGTTGTTGTTCTTCGTGGGCATTAGAGCTTATTCGATTATCGATCAGCTCAACATTGCCCCGAGCGATAATGTTTGCTGCTTTTTCTCGGAGCCGATCCAGAACTTTGAAGTAGTTTTGAATAATCAATTTAAATCTTCAGTGGTAAGCATATCTCCGGACTATGAATACGCAGCTATATTGTTCCAGTATTTGAATTCTCATGGAATTCTTGCACAGATTTCTCATCAAACAACTAAATACGTTATTAGAGGAACAACGAATGCAACGATGACAAAAAGGTATCATGGGTTAGACTTTCTGAAAGATGTATATATTCAAAAATATATTGTTTCAGAAAAGAATTGTTCCGATGCAAGAAATATATGCAAAAATTCAAATAATTTCTTTCATTTCGTCGTAATATTTGGAGTGATCGCTATATTTATGTATTTCAACGTCAGAAGAATTAAAATAGTGCCTTACTTTAACATCTTCGACAAAAATATTCGTCCAATCCATGAAAGTGTACGCAAACTGTCCAAAGAAGAGCTCAAATGTCAGCATGACTCTCTTACAGCTGTACATATTTCCGGTGTATCTCAAGTTCAAGATTATCCAAGATCAAAGTTCCACAAATCAATTTCTTACGCCTTGAAAGATGGAAATTATATTACTTTCTTTTGGACCGAAAAAATATCTGAGATCGATGATCTTAACTTGAAAATTGAATTTTCTTCAGAAAATTTGACAGCAACCAACATCAGCTATCAAATGCTAAGCTATAGACATTACAGGCCACTTGTTATGACAATCGAACTTAGTAACAACTCAAGAATTAAGCTTGAAATTCCATTAAATGTTTTACTTCCATTTTTATCACAAGGATGCTCATCGACACTACTGTTTTCTTCACTTATTCAGTGCAACAGAATTATTATGGGCAATAAATTCTTGCCATCAGATTTTATTCAATTAATGCATAATTATAGCATTTCAATGGGTCTTCTTCGCTCATTAGTTTTAGAAGTTGATGGGTCTGTCATTTGTCAGTATTCTAAACCTCCTCTCTCAGATTTAACTCCAGAACAAATCGCAAAAGTCCAAGGTATGCTTCGCAAGGAAGATGAGTATATAGATTATGATCTCCTTCCAGATTGCTATGCTACTCTTGTCAGATACGGTGAAACAGATGTTGTTTTGATTGGAATTACAAAGTCACAGGTTCCTATGGCACAGTCAACACTCAGCTTGATCCTTCTCACTGCCCTCTTTGTTAGAAAGATCACGATTGCCCGTGATAAACTTACCAAATACGAGCGTTTGGTTGACTTGATGGAAGCATCTGGGCGTTTGATGTACTTCGAATATAACGTTGATCTCCAGAAGATCATCCTTTCTAAACCAAACAACTTGAAGTTCTGCCATGAGGGAGTCATCAAGGCTGCGCAGACATTCATTAATAACCAACAAAAGAACTTCATCTATCAGTGGAAAGATAAGACATACATTGTTCTCGCAGACAAAATCCCATCGAAGAACAATGAACAGATAATTGGCCTTTTAGCTGAGAATATCACATGGTTACTTAATGAGAAGAAGGAGGAAATTAAGCGCTACAACGAAGTAGCAGAAGCCATGCAAAAGATTGGAGCTCATAGACTTATTATGAAGCCAAGGCCGCACTTGGATGATGCAGACAATCTCATTTCTCAACTTGGATACCCAATTGGTACTTCATTGCTTTCCATCATCCACCCAGATGATGCTGACACATTCTGCAACCTCGGAAGCTCAATCAAGCCATCAGTTCCAGTTAACAACGATTACAATAAGACAGTCTTGACATTCTTGCATGACATCGAACCATTGAATAGATATTTAATCATGGCGCCTACAGAAAGAGAATATTATCGCGAACATCCAGATAGAATCTTTATCCCGGATGTCAAGGTGTCTGAAACAGCCTGCATTCGCGTTCTTTCAGCTAACAACAGAGTTCACTTCTTCAGTGTTAGCGCAAACAGTGAGATAGGTTTCATGCATTCTCTTGAATCCGCGTTCGAGATTATGATTGATACTCTTGGAAGCTTCCCATTCACAACAGCCCGTGTCAATTCTACATTCTGGGGTGTTGATATAAGCTCAGATTCAATATTCCCACTCTATGGCTTACCAACAATTTGGGATGTCTTAGGCGTCGATCAAATAACTCCATTCTCCAACGTTGCAAACTTCATTCAGGGTGATTCCCGTCCATTATTCGTTAATGGTCTTATGGGCATGAGAGTCAGAGGCGAGAAGAACTGGACAGGTACAATTCTTCTCTCCATGGTTGGTGGCAAAACCTTCTGGTACAAGTTATCCATGTTCGTACAGGATTCTTCACTGTACTGCGTCATGACACAGATTGATGATATCAAGAACAGTGTTGATAAGATGAAGTCGTACCTTGAAGAAATCACACCATACATGAATATTGCTGGTATCAAGCTCTGGTCATTCATTGATATTGATGAAGTTATGGAAGATAGGAATCTTCCATTATCAGACTTCTCTCGTGTTCTTTCCTGGGCCAACGTCGATATTGTCGCTAAGGAATACAGAGATGCATTTATGCGCAACATGCGTTCAACATTTGAGTTTGGTCACTACTTTGAAATGTATTTGCCTGTTGATATTGATGGTACTGGTTGCAAGTGGTGCGCAATGCTTGGAAAGAGAGGTGAAAAGGGCAGAGTTATCTTCGGTATCTGGGAGCCAACAGATGTCTTGAGAAAGAACTTGAAGCCGGCAGGTGAAGCTGAAATTGCTAAGCTCGGTGAAATTGCTTCAGGTATCATCGAGAAACTGAAGAGCAGATATGATCTGACCCCAGCCCAACTCGAAGCAATCATCGAAGCTGAGAATGCCCTTAGACTATATAAGGAACAAACAACTTCAGGTGGAGATTTACCAACTGATGCAATAATGTAATTTCAGCTCTCAATTAATTTTATTATATTTCCATGTAAGTTAATTTGAATTTGTTTTATTTTTGATTGATTAAATTATTAATTTGAAAAATTTATTTCAAGAATCAAAATTAATCACTAGGAAATCCCGCATTGTCTCGGAATAGATAGTTTCATAATTCTGAAAGAGTTAAAGACCTTAAGCTTGATTTAGGAGGGTTGATTTAAAAATAACCTTTCGAAATTTGACACTTTTAAATTTTATAATGTCATCAATTCAACCAATTATGGCAGCATGCTTAGCTAAAACCACGTTAGATAAGCAATTTCAGTGCTTCTTCGGCAATTATCCTGATTCAAAAAGCTATATCAATTCAACTTTCGTAGAATGTTTATATAATTGCAATATCCATTACGATGATTCTAAAAAAGGTGAGTGTTCCAATGAATGCTTGGCCAATGGAAATAAAAACATCGATACGAAATGCATGACTTCATGTTCAAGTTTAAATCCGATTGATCAAACTCAATGCTTTAATTCATGTCGCAGAAGAAGAAGATTAGCGCCATTATATGATTTCACTAATATATTTCAAATTTGTGCTGATGTTTATGACTTTTCGATTCGAACAGATGTTTGCAGAAAAGATTTTACTGATACTGCTGGATTTGCAACAACTATAAGGACTGCTTGCTCTGAAAACTTCAATATGATTCCATTTTGTCAAGCAGTTGCTAGAAATACAATTCAGAAAGTTGTTAACCTGATTCGCACTGTTGATGCAGGTGAGTCAACAGCTTTTTGCAAAGCATTAGGTTTTGTTGAATAATTTTAATATTATTATATCTTCAATCATCTATTTTCGAATAAATATGTTCTGTTTTAGTACAAAATAACACGAATATAGCATAAGTTGCAAAATAAAAACATAATTTATTATTAGATTGGATTATTAGGAAAACTCTCGAAATACAATTGTCTAAAACGAGACATAAGGTGCGTTGCCGCTGTAGAATAAATAGTACCAGGCTGATTAAAGGCTCTACAGTTATCATTAATTAAAGCAATATCAGCAGCAAACATTTCTGGGCGCTTGTAATAATCCACATATCTAGTAAGTCTCTTTCGCATTGTCACAAAGTCCATTGGATTCTTGATAGTCTCGAAATAAGTTGGAGCTATATCTTCTGTAACAGGACGCGTGAAAACATAACCAAACTTCTGATCATTCTCTAATTCTGTTAAAATTGCTAACATTTTGTCTCTCTGTGCTCTCATTTTTTCTTCGTAACATTCTAACTTATCGATTTCGACGGGTGTCTGTTCGTATCTATCTTGTGTCATTTTCATTATCTCAGGCAGTGATATTGATGCAAAAGAAGGTGCTTCAGGGAAGCCTCTGTAAGCATTCTTCAAAACACTCGGAGGATCGATAAAGTGCGGTCCAATCATATTTTCGACAAATTTAATCTGTTTGTTGATAGAGTTGTGGAAAGTCATGTAATCGATGTCTTGATGAATTGGACAATGAACCAAAGTAACGCCTTCATAATCTTTAATACGACCAATCCAACGCTTTGGATTCATGTTGATTGCTTTGTCGTTGAAACCTTGTTTTTTGAAGAAAATAACAGCATCATTATCTGCACAAGCGATAATATCGCAATAAGGATACACAAGAATTGATTTTTTGAGAAAGCTCATAACAAGACGACCGTAGCCTCTTGATTGGAACGAAGAATCAACAGCCAAGAAAACAACTTCAATAAATTGCTCAATTGGGAACAACCTCGAACAGATACCACCTGTTACAATCCCCCTATGTAAAACAAGCACGGATTCTGCATTAAAGTCGAATACAAGACGAGTAATATACGGGGAACCCATATTTGGAAGTTGTCTTGAGAACAGATTTTTCGCGTCATTCAGAAACATCAACAGCTGCGGATGAACGTCCGCTTTGTTTTTTGCGACTCGGAGCTGAGCATCTGGAAAAGGGTCGGATGGGCGCTTAAACGGTTCTGGAGAGGTGAATAAACGAGATAGATGACGCAGGCCTGGCTGGATACGTAAGTTGGACACGTAAGGAGGTCTATTTATCCACGCAGGTTTCCCCTCCCAATCCATTTAAATTTATTTGACAGAAAAATTTTGGCATCAAAAATAATAAGTTTTGCATTAAATTTCATAAATATGATTTGAAATTTTAGTGCACTATAAATTTAGAATTTAGAGCTGATTAAAAAAACAATCATTTTTATGTCATGTAATTTGATATAATGACATGTAATATATTTACATGTCATAAAACGTTACATATGATTTTCAGAAAAAGATTGCTGTTCTGGTAATACAAACAAACATAATTTTATAAATTAAACAAACATGAAAATAGTATTAAGCAGCCTTAGCCTCGATTGCCACATCCATCAAGAACGTGTTCAAACTCTCCAATAATTTCAGCTGCTTATCTCCGGTATCTTTGTCGAGTGGTTTTGCAACGCCACGAATAAGAATTGCAAGAATATACTGCATGTTATCGTATAAATCTCTCACAGCGTGGAATATAGTTGGAGCTGCAAGATTTTGTTGAAAAGCCTGTTCGACTTTTCTCACTCTGGATGTGAGTAAGCTTTTTGCCCATGTATCGATTTGATTGGATTTTCTCAGTCCATCAAACCATTGTCCAAACTTTAGCCAATGTTCCTGAACCATTTGGCGAGCAAGTTCGTTGCTTTCCATTGAACGATCGACCTCGACTGGTATATCGATGCAGTAGAAATGCATGGAAAGATTATCCATTGCCCTGAGAACACCATCAACAGAAATTTCACCATTTCCGAACAGTATAGAGAACTTGTAGAGTTCGAGTAATTCCTCGATTGATCCTTGGAAGCCCAATGCCTGCATCATTGAAACAAAGAGTTCAAGAGTGATGACTGTTTCCACATCATTAGCAAATTTCTTGGATGTGATCATGATCCTAATTGCTTCTCTTCGTTGCATGCGTTGGTTTCTATAGAAATCGACGAACACAGTCATGAAATCTGCATAATCGATGATTCCTTTATCACTTAATCTCTCAGCTTGTTTTGCAACGCCTTCCTTGATTGGAGAAAGAGTACCTAAAATTGTATCAAGAAGTTCCACGCAAATGCCAAATGGAATGCGAACAGCTTCTGGTTCATCATCCTTCAACTTGTGCAAACCAATAAGTCTGTATCTGATGTGTAAGAAGAAAGTTAATTCATCTGTTGTGAGTTCTTCCCTCAAGAATCTCAAAAATAATTTAACTTCTGGTGGACATTTTTGATCTTGTTCTTCCTTCAGCAACTTATCCCAGAACTTCTTGCACTCGTGTAATGCAAATGCCATTCTTCCTTCTTCATGATAGAAGAAGCTCAAAACAAACTCAGGGAAAGGTGTGATAGGTCTGTTTCCTCTTAAGTTCCATTTATCAGAAAGATACTTTGCATTGAACAGCCGCCTGATTACATGATAAATATTGGTCTGATTCTCTGTCTTCATTGCAGGCTTTCCAGCGATACCAGAAGAAAAGTACTGAGCAAAGCGACACATACCACGGCCGGAATAACCACCAACTTTAACTTCGTTTAAGATAGTTGAAAGCTCATTCAAGTCATCAACCTTGTTAGAAACAGCAGAGAGCGCAACTTCTGGATTTCCACTGACAAGCTTCATCTCGTTGGCATCGTCTGATGTCTTTGAGAACTGTGGAGGCTGACCGGATGCATTCTCGATGAATCTAGTAATTTGGAGCTCAACTTTGGAAAGTCTCTGATAAACTTGAATAAACTGAGTGCCATCAAAGTTCACTGATGATGATGCAATTGGACGTCTCTTAGTTGGCGACAAAGAAGCGAGAGGTATGTGATTGTCTTCTTTCTCTTGTCCAGCTGTTAGTTCATTGATCTCCTTCAACAACTCCTGTGACTTAGTGAGATCTTCAGGAACTCCATTAACCAGTGCATCATAATCTGCTTTGAGATTATCGTATTGGCGCTGAAGCTGCATTAAACTCAGCTGCTCACCTTGAAGATGTTCACGCAGGATTTGATTTGCATCTTCAAGATCACTTTGCTTCTTCTGCTGCTCAGCGTGAACTGTTTTCCACTTCTGAATAGCCATCTGAAGTCTGACAATATCTTCGTCTTTTTCTGTAAGTTTTGCTTGATTTTTCTGAACTTCTTGTTTGAGTTCCTCGAGTTTGAGATAAACAGCATCCTGCTGGAAATCTAAGAAGACATGGTGAAGCGCTTTAACGTGATCTTCGAGTTTTTGCTTTTGTTCGAGGAAGTTTTTCATGTCATTATCGTATTCAGCCATTTTTGTTTGGAGTTTTCGTTCTTTTTCTGCAATTTTTCGCGCTGCTTCTTCTTCAGAATTTTGAATTCTTAAATTACACTGTGCAATAGCATTATTTTTATCGTCGATGGCTTGCTGTGTCTCAGTTTTCAACCTGATGTTCTTTTTTCTTGAGACAGCTGCATCTTCATAAAGTAAATTAAAAACTTTTGCCGTACTTTGTCTAAATAATTCGAGTAACTTTGCCTGTCCGAGATTTGCAACTCGAAGTTCGTTGATTAATTCTTCTAGCATTAAGTCATTGACTGATTGCATCTGAGATGCGAGATCAACGCCTTGATAGCCATCAACTAAGTCCAAATTTTTGGTATAATTAGTGAGTAAACCTTGTACATAGTCTCTGGTTGGTGGTTGATCGCGACAATTTGTTGATGTTGATTTCCAAGTGGAATCTTTGAAACGAATAGCATATACTCCTTCTGCATTTTTAGGCTGCCTGTCGATTAGAGAACCTGATAGAGTAGCTTTCGCCTCACTATTTGGTCTAGATGTCTTTTTCTTAATCGCATCTTTCTCAAAAGGCATCAAAGGAGTCTCAAATTCCTTCTCAGGCTTCTGCCTTCGCGATGATTTCTTGGTTTCAAACTGAACATCTCTCCCTCTCATTGGAATCAGTGCCACATGATCAAGGGGAGTAATCATGAATTTTAAAACGTCTTTCTAAAGTCGGCAAAAACACAAAAATGTTAAATAATTTCATATTTGTTAATGCTCAAAATCATTTTACCGATATTTGGAATCGCCTAATAAAACATAAATTATTTAATGAATTATTGTTCATGAATATAGGCTAATTTTGATTGTCATCTCAATTAAAACAAAACATTTAGGTTATTAAAATCGATTAAACTGTCGTTGTTCAATAATCAGAAAGGAGGTCGTCAATGAAAAATAAATAACTGATAATAGTTTTTTTATTTCCATAAATATATCTAATAAACAATTTACGCTTTTCCAGACAGATAAGAATCATCCTCTTCCATAAGAGAAATAATGTTATTCCAGCTATTCTTGTATTTCTGGATATAAGGATGATTCACTAATTCTGTCGCAGTCATTCGTGAATCAGGGTCTTTATCTAAGAGCTTTCTAAAAATGTTCTTAAGGTCTGTTGGAATAGTTGGATATTCAGGAAATTCTAATTCACCAAGTGGCTGTATTCTAGAAACGTTATTTTTAAGCGTACTCTGACTTGCGTTATCATATATTTTCTGTAAATCATAAGGATATGTTCCATATATTAAGACATAAGTTGTTACACCTAAGCTCCACATGTCTGCTGGCTTTGGCTTATACTGTTCCTGATTTGAAACCTGAGGAGACATGAAGAATGATGTACCTATCTCACCAGTTAAAAGTTCATCTGGATTATGTAATTTTGTTGAAACTGAGAAATCGCAGAGAGCGAAACCAGTATCAAATATGAGGACATTCTGAGGCTTAATATCTCTATGTACATATCCATTATCGTGCATATATTCGAGAGCGCTGCCAATTTGGTGAAGGAATCGAACAGCACCGTATATTGATAATTCTGGTCTTTTAGTAATTTCGAAGGCTCCGTATTTAGCTAATGGCATCGAAATGACGTATTCGTTTGATGGTGTAAGGAATGAATTGAAAATTGGAAGACAATGTGGATGATGAAGTGCAGAAGCAATTTCTATTTCACGAGGCTTCTCGCTTCCAAGACGTTTGTCCTTACGGAAAACCTTTAGAGCGATTATATCTGTGGTTCCCATCTTTGATGCAGAATAAACAGCAGATTCTGCACCCTCTCCTATCTTTTTGAGAACCGCATAACCTTGCATTTCGAAAACTTCGGTTCCTTCTTCGATTAATTCGTTTTTAGTATTATTGTTAATATTATCTTCAACCAAGTTCGATGCAAAATCATCGCAAAATCGGTTAATAGGGTTACTGACTGGCATTAGAAGCGAGGACGGGTTTCCCTGTTTGTCTGATATGTCACTACTTAGAAAACTTCCCAAAACAAATTTTCTTATCGTTCGTAGAATTTACATTGGTGTTACGTTTTATGATTTGTCACTTTACTTTAATGTCATGTTTAGTAATTTTGGCACTTTTCAACAAAAAACGAATTTATGTATAGCGCAGTTCCAAAATTAGCAGATATTTATGCAACTCCGAAACCAGAGCTTCCAGACGATGATTTGACGTTTCTTCGCTCTATGATCGAAAAACCAGAGCCACCGCCTGATCCAATTGATTTCAATTTTCTAAAAAATGAACTTGCGAAAAGAAGACCACCACCAGTCCCAAAACCCAAAGGTATTGAATTGATTGAACCACAGACAAAACCATCAAAACACATTCCAAAATTTCTTACCTGCGCAAAATCTCCAGCTGCAACAAAACGCACCGAAACAAGACCAACAACTACATTTGCCGAACGAGAAGAAGTGCATCCTCCCACCAATTCAATGAAAACTAAGGATCTGTTATTCAATTCAGTCGAAGATATGTATCAGGATGCTATTGAACCACAAAACACAACTGCAGAAGAAAACCATGGTCCACAAAATATAAAGAAACCTAAAAAATACTATGGATATAGTTACATCGGTGATCTGGACGGTGAAATTGGTGTATTATCCGCAAAAATCGATGTGGATAAAGAAAAAGATAGAAATATTGCAGCTCATTTCGCTGATCTTCCATACTTAACAAATACTTACAAGAAACCGGCACCGCCTGTTGTGAAGAAAGCCAGAGTTAAACCACGCGACTTATTCTCTCTTAGTATTTCTCCTAACTCAAAGGAGGCAATGAAACAGAAAGCTCAATCAAAGATTGAACTTGAGCAACAGATTATCAAGTCATTGGATCCAATTGAGGGAGATACTCAATTGTATCTCCAAACAGAAACAGGTAAGTTACTACCTATTGTTGTTTCTAGATTGAAATAAATGTTTGTATTATTTTTTTGAAATTAATGGGTTTTACTAGTATTTGATATGGCCTAAATATGTGTTAAAAACGTGCAACTTAAACATTTTTGTGTTCATGCAAGTGTTGAATGGCTAATATCGAGGAAGATAAAAGTTTTTTTTCTAACTCAAATTAATTTGATTCTAAATAGTTTTGCTACAGGAATAAAAATACGATAGCAAACATATTTTGAGTTATCCCAAAATTTTTAATGTTTGACGACGATTCTCTGTTTGTTAAACTTCCAGAGAAGAGAACGCTGAGACTCGTTGGCATGCTTGGACCTTTCCTTCATATACATAGACAGAAAATCATTGCAGCTTATGAACAGTCGAAAATAAAAATATTACATTCCCCATTATCATGTTTTATTGTTAAATTTCGATTATCTCTCGGCGAAGATGAGTTAACAGAATATACAATGTCACCAACAGACCTCAAAGCGACAGCTTCAGAATATCAACAATTATTACTTTTTTCTTATCCAATAGAAATACCTGAACAGTTCTTTATATTGGATAATTTCAACGTTGTTATTACTTTAAGTCATAAAATCGAAGATTTTGATCCAGTTTTTATCGCTTCAGGCAAAGTGAATCATTTATTCGGCGATGTAATATTCACAATATCAAATGGATCAGAATCTGATGTTCACAAAGCAATAATGATAGACTTACTCAAATATCACATTAATGATTTATCAATTCCATTATACAGATCTCCTTCACCGATGCTAAGTGACATAGCATCTCAGTCGGTTGACCTGTTCTCAGGTCTTACGCAAAATGAGACAATTCAACCATATATTGGCGATTTAGAAAAATATTCGAGTATTGTTACAAATGTTTTTGCATGTATTATCACATCTCCTGCACAATCTATATCAGCGCAAGAGCTAAATTGGAAGAATTTTAGGAGACCTCGATTCTTCAAAGATAATTCAACACCAACTTATGATAAAATCCCACATCTCAAGCAGATAATTAATTGCCCATTTATATCAGGAATAACTGAAGCAGATTATGAATTCCTCAATGAGTATCCTAAATATGTAACAACATTTCCATCGGGTTTTCTCAAGCTTGCTGCAAAAGATATTTTCATTTCCACTCCTGATTTACCATTCAGCATTGCCTTATACTGCTTACTGCTGCCACAGCCCACACTGTATATCACTCGTCATGCAACAAATTGTCTATACAAGGCACCACTAAGCGTTGTTAAAACATTTATTCCATGTGTAGTTCAAGTTGCAATCAAGTTTCCAGCTGCTCAAGATTTTCTTCTCGATAAATGTAAGCAGGATGATGAAATATGTGTTGCAGCATACTGGAATCTGGTTCTAGAGATAGAAAATAAATACCACAACACTATGGCACAGCGAATTCTTGATTTGATATCTGCAAATGCTAACAAGGATATTCTAAATGATATTGAAGTTGGAAAGAAGGAACTCAATAGATTGATGGAAATTGTAATCGGTGTTAAAACAATTCCAAAGGACTCCCAAATACAGTATATCAAAGAAAAGTTAGGAAATGGGAATATTTCAAAGCCATTCAGATTACCAATAATGCCTTCATTTGTTGTCAACTCGATTAGTCTTGAAAACATAATTGTTTTCGGATCAAGCCTACAGCCGGTGAAACTAGATTTCTTAGATGCCAACAAGCAGTCATATTCAGTTATTCTTAAGTATGGAGATGATATGAGACAGGATGCATTAGCTTTGAACACAATTAAGTTTATTGATGATCACTTGAAAGGCTATGGTCTAGATTTATGCATGTCACCATATAAAGTTCTTCCAATATCCAAAGTATTTGGTATGATGGAGTTCATTGTTGGTGCCAAGGCTGTTTCCAAAGTTCTAGAACAAAACAATGACTCTATTTCCAATTTTTGGGATAAAACAGATGGAGATAATCCTCGTCAACGTTTTATCAAGAGCAGTGCTGCATACAGCGTTGTTTCATATGTCCTAGGTGTTGGTGACAGACATCTTGATAATCTTTTGGTTTCACGCAAAGGAAATTTCCTTCATGTCGACTTCGGATACATGTTTGGAATCGATCCAAAGTTTGTTCCAGTAACTGTGAGAGTTGTTGAACAGATGACGGATGCTATGGGCCCTGATGGAACTAGAGAATTCCTTAGATTATGCTCTGTAGTATTTGTTGCTGTTAGGCACATTGCTGATGAATTATGTTGCAGCTTGGCAATGATGATGGAGGCAGATTTGCCACATCTTCCTAAATCTCAAGAAGTTTTATCCAGAACAATGCTCCAAAAGCTTGCACTTGATCTGAGTGATGAGGGAGCAGGTGATCTGATTAGGCAAGAGGTTATTGATGCAATTACAGCACTTCGCCCAATGTTTGCTGAGTATATTCATAGATTTGCACAAAAATTATAAATAATAGATTTGTTTGGTTTAGATTCGCATTTTTATTTAATAACATTTACGATCAAACAATAGTATATAATAACAAACGTTATGAGTCTCTCTTGGATACTATGCGATTCATTCGACATATTTCGATGATCAAAACAGCTAAAACAATCAACATAATAATCAGGGTGATAATTAATATATACAGCACATGAATCATTTCGATCCGGGAAATCACTGATTTAAGAATATTTCCTGAGTTGCATTTTACCACTCGGCTCAAAAATCCAGATTCCCATGCATCAACTATTCGACCTTTGAATATTGATTTGGAGCCCGAGAGTCTTCCAAATCCTGCTAAAAATGGCAAATCATTCGAGTCGGCGTGTAATTCTTTCAAAGCCTCTGCATGTTGTTCAGTGTCAACGTATCCGTAATCAAGTTGGCAATGATCTTTCGAAATTTTATGTAAAGATTCAATTTGCGAACCATACAAAGGTCCATTATTAAAAATCACAGCAGCTATGTTCTTTCTTCCTATCATACTAAACTCTGATTTGGGATATTTATGTAAAACTCCGAATTTATGAGAATTGATGAATTTTTCGATTTTTCGGGCCGACCCTTTGTACTCAAATCGGCAATATTTCGATGTGTAAGCGGTGATTTTTGGATATTTTAATGAAGTGTTGATCATATAAAGAAACAAATCTTGGAAATGCTTGTAATATCGTGAAAGTTCGCGTGTCTGTTTAAAGTATTTATGATCAATCGATGGAGTTTCCAGTAAAAATGCGGATCCACCACCTGTGTAGTTATCAATTCGTTCAAATAATTCGCTCGAAGAATTAATTTCTGTTATAGAGTAGTTTAATGATTCATTTATCCATCTATCCCATCCCTCAGGTCCTCTTTCGGGGGAAATTGGCCAGTATTGTTCTTCTGTTCCGATAATCAAATACATAGTAGGTGTTCCTTGGATATTGAAGAAGCTACAGCCATAGCCCTCGAAGCAGTCGACGCTGGATATAAAAATATCATCTCTATTTCCCAATCCTTCGCTATATTTTTTTAATCCTTCCGGGAGTCCATGACAATGGGGGCAATAACGATTGTATAACAACAGGAACAGAGGCTTCTTCCTACTGTTCCGTATCTTTGAATGTATTCCTGCTATACTGAAGTTCCACCAAGTGCAAGATGTGAAGAGGCAGAACCAGAATAGCATTTGATATATTCACTGTATAGCATTATAAAAAAATCTATAGTTTAAATCTATTACAAACATGCATGAATAAAAATATGCATTATTCATCAGGAGTCTCAAATCTTGAAAGTATGAAATTCGCTATAGCGTATGAAGGAGATTCCGGATCTTCATAGCTGCGTATTTCTTGACAGAAGAGTCTCACATCATCGCTCTCGAAGATGAATTTAACAGATGCTACATCATCCTCTGGAATAGAACAAGTGGTATCATCCATAATTGTTCTCAAGAGATGCAATGCCGCACACAATCCTCTGAATGAAATGCTTTTATTATCAGCAACAATATACTCAAAAAGCATATCTGGGAATCCTGACACCCTAAAAAGTTGATACGCACGAATGAGAGGCAGAACAAGAATCAGTTGGCAAATGAGATCAAATAGTGCGTTCTTATAATTCTGTCCAGACCTATGATAGCGGTTGAGCAATATTTGCATTATTGGTTGGGCTTTATTCTCTTCATCTTCATGCTCAGTATCTTCAAGACCAAGAAGTCGTAATGCAAAGAATGGAGGCAAGCTTTCTTTATATTCTCTATTAACTACGTTATAGTACAATGCACAGAGCAATGCGAATGATTTTTCAGTTTCAGGGGTATAATCTGTGTAAGGCAATAAGTTAATAAATGTTAGCTGTGCATTCACAAAACGTGTGACAAAATTGGTGCTAACAGAGGCTGCAGTTATGAATATTGAGATTACTGTATTTAAAATGAAAGGATTCATTCCTGTTGACATATAACAATTCAAAATAGCACTAACTTCATAATCAGCTAATGAAGGACTTTTCATGACTAAGTTTTTCATCGTTTCTATACTTTTAGATATGATTATCATGTTAAGAGAATATTTGATTCTTTTAACAACAAATTCTATTAATTGAACTAAAATAGCTTCCGGTGGTTTTTCAAAGTATGCTGAGCTTGTGTAAATGAGAAGGAGATCTGATTTTTCAATTTCTTCATATGCATATTGGAGAGTTTCATTACCAGATAGAATATTCCTTAAAAATAGATAATCGTCTGATTTTACGACCTCATCATAAGCAATTTTTGAAACGCTAGCGAAACGAAAAAGTGTTCTAAGTATAATTTCGTCTCTAACAATATGATAATTAAAAATAATCTCTAATTTCAAGTGAAAACCTAAATCTACAAACTTTCTACAAATCAATGGATTGATGTTGCTAAAGTTTGATATAAATTCTATTATAAAACTCAGAAAATGGGAATCATTTGTTGAATTCTCGAGTAAGTTTCTTATATACATATAAAAATCGTCGTTTAAGTATAAGTAGGAAATGTCGTTGCCTGTTGAGACATATTCCATGAACGATTCGATTTCTTTGACAATGGTCGCAGTATCAGCATTGCAAATACGGCTGATAATGAGATTTAAATCCTTTGAAATGGTGAAAAGCTCTTCGTTCTCTTCTTTGTCATTTATTGCTTTGGGTCTATCCTTGGAAAACTCCTCAATGTCATATTCATCTTCAGATTCCATTTTTGATATTTTATATCACATGTCACATTTTTTCTATGCTTTCATATTTTTCAACTTGTAGCTCTATCTATGCGAGATTTCTGGTTTTGATTTCAACAAATACATTGTTCAACATATAATATATCTTAAACCATTAATAATCATAATATTCATTCTATAATTAGTGTGAAAATAGTCAAACAAGTTGTCAAAAATATTCGACACAATCATGATTCAATATTGATTGCAAATTCGCTATCAAGGTGCTTCTCTTCAATTTCATCGTCGAATGGATCTCCATAGAAACCTTCAAGTACGTCAGTGTTCCATAATGGGTTAAGATCTGTGATTGGTGTTGCAGGATATGAATAGAAAGAAGGTGATGGAATTCAAGATAATTATTGAACAAAGGTATAGAGTAGGATGCTAATAATATTGTACTTTTTATTAAGTCTGCAGCATTAATAGTTTTAAATTCTAATAATAATTTAAGTCATCCAACCAATAAATATCAAATTAACCGTAAATAGGTGTAGAGTATCAGATAGAATATTAATTATATACAAATCATAGGCTGAATCCTCCTAAGATTCTTCTCTTCAAAGTTATAATGAATATGCCAAATAAAGATTGTTAACAATGTCAGAAATCATCTAAAATTTACGTTATTTTTTAAATGAGTAGGTATTTTAGCCGGGTTGGAATGGGATCAATCCGTGCTACTACGTCCTATGGATCGAGGCCGAAGACAGCTAACGTTAGAAATAACACTGAGTTTGCTTTAAGGGCTTCTCAGGCAAATTCGAATTATACAAGCCGTTCTATTGTTTCAAACACATCCAAAGGTGGATTTTTCACATCATCGATAAAACCAGAAAACTTTAATAAATCAGCAGCTGGCAGTATCTTTGCCGATCGAGCTTTTTATATTCCTTCTGAAAAGGAGCGACAAGAAAACCCGCAATTATTACTCGAATTACTTCGAACTATGACACCAAAGAACTCAATGAGATTTTTAGACTCAAATCCTGTATTCTTACGGGCATTTGCGACAACAGGGTTCGTTGATACTGATATTGTTAGTTCTGTATCAGTTTCATTAACTCCTGCTGAGTTACAGAAGTTTTTGACGAATTTTACGAATGAAACAAATATTTTTACTTGTTTAAACCATTGCACCAAAATTTCTGACTTCGAAAACAAAGTATCTACGATTTTGCCTATAGAGCGTTGCATTTTCTGGCGTTGTTACGAAAATTATGAATATCTTTTTTCAGAGAAGCAAAAGCTTGTTTTTGCACAAAGTGAAACAATTTTACACAATGTATTCGAAAAGGGAGATGATATTGTTTACAAGGATTGTCTAGAAGCTCCTTACTTCTCGAAAGAAAATGATTCGCCAATCATATATGGATTCAAAACCATGGTTTTACTTCCAGTTAGATTGGAGTCACAGCAAATTGTTGGCATTCTCCAGTTCATTGGCTTTAAGCGCACAATGAGTGAAAGTGAAATGGAGTTCCCGCCATACTATGTTGAATCGTTGAAGCTCATTCGCAACATTTTTGAGAAGAAGTTTGCAAAACATCAGGTTAAGGGAATCCCTGCTAATATCTCTCAGATATTTAAAGGTATCGACAGATGTTCTATCAAAGCTACATCACAAACACTAATTCAGTTCCTCACACAATGTTTTAAGTGTACGAATGCCGATATTTTCGAATTCTTCCCGAAGACATCTACTATGCTTCGTTTGTCAGATGGAGCAACTTTTCAAGAGTATTCTGGAGGAATATCTTTTGAAGCTGGAAAGCGAAAGCAGGCAATATATGTTCCTGATAAATTTGAGTCACGCTTTGCCTCATTCAATGAAAGTATTGATGGAACGCTGATATCACGTTCTATATTGTCGATGCCAATGCAGTACATGCAACGTATTTTCGTGATTACATTAAGAGGTAAAGAAGATCTGCCTACTTTCACACCAGAGGACGGACTACTCCTTCAGTCACTTTCACCAATATTAACAGACGTTGTGAGAGTTGCAACATGGCTGGATGGACAGAGTCGTGATGAACAGACAACAGAAATTGCTACCGCTCTAGCCAGTATCGCTTGCGAAGCCCTTGAATCAACAGCTGAAAAAGGCAATATGCCATGGCAAGTTTTATCAGAAGCATCTCAAAAATTATTTGGCTCCGAGACTTTCTATGTTGCATCATTCGATGGGCGCAACATCACATTGTATCCAGGAGGTGCAACCTGCAAGTTTGAAGAGTGCGCTGCTGGTCTAGCTTTCAACTACAGAGATACATTATGGACTAAACGAGGTGAGACGAACTTTAATGAAAAAATGTACGAAAACTGCAGTACTGAAGTCCATGAAACACTTGCATTCCCATACAAAGCTAATGGAAGAATCGCAGGTGCAATTGAAATAATTAATCCTAAGAAAGATGTTCAGCCTGAAGCAATGACGGTTTTTGCTAACATTCTAGGTCTTTTATATACCCTCAATCACTAACGATTCTAATATATTTGTTTTATTTAAAATGTTTGTTTGATTTTTCATTTATTTTTATTTCATGTGAATTCATGGAACCAACAACAAACTCAATGAAAGGAATTTGATTGAAGTTTATGTTATGTGATCGAACCAATTTCTCCAATCAATGTTAAACATGCCGCAACAATTAAACAATTTATAGCACTACTTTATTACAGATCAGATCTAGCTTTATTTCAAAATCAGAGAAACTTTGAAAGAATTGGAGAAATATATCAAATGAAATCCATGATTTTAGTATAATATTGATATATGATAAATTTCCTATATAAAAATAATATTTATTTTGATATGTGTATGTTGGTGTATTCCCCTTACAAACTCAATTGAACCCCCTGTTTCAGATTAATTTTCAGAGGAACACAATTATTTTGTGATGCAAAATTTCTAACTAAAATAGCATACATCGTGGCGAATATTTCCGTATATTGAGGGGAAAACGATAAAAGTGAACTCAAAGAAAAATTCTTGGTTGTGGCCAAAGACGAGAACACACCGAAAACAGATCCAGAGAGTCCTTTCCGTGCCCTCATATCGCTCACATAGTGCTTCATGGGTTCAGCTTGCTTCTCAATGGGAGAGCTCTCAAATTTTGTGAGTAAATTTTTTCATATTTTTTACAAAATGTTGAAATATCTTGATGCCTTCCAAATCATTTTAGTTATCTATGTAACCATCGGTGCTGGTGCTGTCTTTGGGTTCATCAAGTTTTTCACCGAGGAATCAATGAAACGCGTTAGACGCCTTTTGTTTATGATTCCGATTGCAACAATGCTTTTCTACGAGATTGCAGTTAGTCCCCTTAACAAAACCACATGGATGACATTCGTTCATGCACTGATTATCCAGGTTTTTCTCCACTTAATTGCTTATGTTTATTCTCTCTTCTTCCATAAGAACCAATCAGTCATGGAAAAGTTCATCACTACCGCTATTGCACTCACAGAGTCCGATTTCTTCTGGTATGGTTATCCATTGAGCCAGATTTTGTTCACACAAGCATTTAGCGCTTATTCTGCAACTGCAATGCTTGCTCAAACACTCTGCATTCACTCCCTACATATGCTCCTCGTTCTCCACTATATTCCAGACTCTTACAAAAGCTTCAACAAGATGACCGAGCCAGTTCCTGACGAGGAAGTCCCATTAGAACCAAAGAAAAAGAAGGAGCAGGAACCAGAGCACTCTGATTCAGAAAAAATGGAGCTTCACGATATTCAAAATGAAAAAGAAACTGTTCATTCCGATGAGACATCAGAACACAAGCCAGAACCAAAGATTGATGCAGCAGGCAACCAAGCTTCTGATAGCATTGATGAAAAGAAGGATGATAAGAAAGAAGAAAATTCTTCAAGCCCAGCTGTTGTTCGTGTTGAGGATGGAAAGGCAGAAGAAAAGCCAGCTGATGTTTCCGCTCCACCACCAGAGCCACCGAAAAAGCGTACATATTCTAAGACATTTTGGTATATCTACTCAATTGTCAACCAGCACAACATTGCAGCGCTTCTCGGCTTATTCTGGAGCATTGCCGGTAAATACACAAATGTTGCCATGCCAGTATTTCTCAAGTCTTTCAACTTCGATCTTGAGAAGGCAAGTATCTGCGCTGGTTTGTTCACAGCTGGTACATTCATTGCCTACCATCCATTCAAGGGTGCGCCAGTGCTTGATGTAATTGTCTCTCAAGTGACACACTACATATTCAAGCCATTGTTTGCTATTGCTTTCAACTATATTCTCGGTATCCCACACGATGTTGCCAAATTCCTTATTCTCATCAACTGCGCACCAACTGGCCTGTATGCATACTTCCTTTCAGATCAGGCTGGTTATAAGACATCTCAAGTCACATATTCAATGTACTGGGGTATGATCCTAGTTTTGCCAATGTATATGATATGGATCGCAATCATCAACGAAACAGGCATGTTTGCTTAAGCTATATATTAGAATAAAAAAGAAACTATCATTTTTGTTTTTATAATTTTTTAAATTTTTGCCATGTAAATATAATTCTGCCAAATAATTTTGTATAAAGAAGATGTTATTCCTACGTTCTTCAACGCCTCTAAAATGTAAGGAGTTTCAGAATCAGAATGAGATCTCACACATATCAGAAGAAGAATTCGAAGCCCTTCGTGCTCCGTACCAATATTCTACTCAGCAAAAAATATATCAAATATTGTGCTTCATTATATTCTTCGGTATTCTCAGACTTTTATTAATAGTTTTCATCATTATCTTCGTCTCAATTCTTATTCTTGGTTATAAATTCGCATTGACTGCATTTCAATTCCCAAGCAAAGCAGGAAAGAGCTTCTGCATGTCCATTGCTAGATTTGGCATCAGAAGTGTAATGTTCCTGCTTGGAATCGTTTACATTAACACAGATGGACAGTTTGATGATGGTGCAAGATTTGTAATTGCAAATCACATCGGCCTCCTCGATGCTTTCGTTATCTTGTACTTCCACGACTTAACAGTTATCGTTGATCAGGCATGCAGAGCTTATCCATTCGTTTCTTTACTTCTTGAATCAGTTAACGCCGTCTACATCGATCCAAGAAAGCCAAAACATCGCACAAAAATAATCGTTGATGTCGTTGACGACTTTTCCAACTCACCAGTTCTCATATTCCCCGAAGGTGATTCTTGCGGACGCGGAAATGCATTAATGAAATACGAAAAGACGGCATTTTCAACACCGTATAAGGTGCAACCAATCACAATGAGATATCACATGTTTGGTGTTCCAGATGGTTTTAATACTTATGGATATCAAGGTGAAGGCTTATTATCATATGCATTTAGACTCCTCTCAATGCCGCCTTCGCTTTTATCTATTCACTTTTTAGCTATTATGTCTATGGAAAAGGATGCCAAATCAGAGGTGAAGGCATTCTCAAATGTTGCTCAGTTGCAAATGGCAAATTTCATTGGAATTCGCGCTGTGGACCGTTCAAACTCGATTATTAAGAAAGATAAGACGGATTAATTATTTTCATAATTATATTTATTTTTCCGAACTTGTAAACAAATCTCTGATCTCTACTACCAGATTGTAATAACCACTTAGTAATTTTTGATAATACTAATTAAAAAAAAAACAATGTTTAGAAAAATTAAACCTGGGGATTCAGAATAGATTGCCAATTTCTATTGTATTCGTGAGCCAAAACTTCAGGAGATCTTCCGAGTGAATCTACTTCTTTAATTGAGGCGTTATTTTCGATTAAATAACGTGCTATGGAAATATGACCATAAGCAACTGCGAAATGTAAAGGAGTCCACTTATACTGAGCGTTCTGGTTAATATTGAGGTTAAATTTGTTGGAAATTAAATACTTAATAATGTTAAGATGACCCCTGGCTGCAGCAACGTGTAGAGCTGTTTGGCCTGTCTGGTCAGACTTAGTTAGTGGTACATTTCTCGTCTGAAGGTATTCTAAAATATCAACCCAGCCGCCATAAGCTGCCCAATGCACGCATGTGTATCCAGATGGAGTTTCCACGTTAAGATCTGCACCGCATTCAGCAAGGTACTTCAAACATTCAAGGGAACCGAATGCTGCAGCAGCATGAACAAGAAATCGTAAATCATTTCTCTGATCTGAGATCGCTGCGTTCGCCAAATAGCGAAGATCATGAGTTTGGTCACCATGAAGTAGTTTTTTGAGGGCGTCGATGTTTCTATATTTAATTAAAGTCCATGCGCGATCAATTTCAGCTTGCATTTGATTTTTATTTTTCTAAAAAATAATTTGATTCTCAAAAACAAACAAAACACTTTATTCCGGGGGATGGATCTTTTGGAGAATCAAATCGCACAGAGCTGCAACATCAGGATCATTGCTTTGTAGATTTTCAATTAGCTCTTCATCAAAATTAGAACTTTGGATTCTTTCTACAATTGGGTCACCTCTGGCTTCTATTTCAAAGTTAATTTTGTGGAGGCATACGCATACATCATAAGAAGATAGTTGAAAAACCTGAGCCAATAGAGTCTGAAAGAGATTGTCTTTGTGAACTTCTTCAAGTGGGGAATCAAATATTACATCAAATATATCAAAATAAAACATGATTATCATTCTTAAGGATGCAACAGGAAGGTAGCTTATATGTTCAGCACATGGTAGCAATACATATTGCATAAAAAGATCAGTTTCTGAAGAATTGCATTCTACGAAAAAGTCATGTAATATACACATCTTTTCTTCCGATACTTGACGGAAAAGATGATGATAGAGTTTCTCAAGTGACTCTTGTGTGCAAAACATCTTCATGAGGTACTTATTAGCTCGAATAAATTTCATCGCTAAAGTGATTGATGAAAGTGAATCATCGTTAATTGGGCCTTCCAGCTCAGATTTAAGAACATTCAAAAAGTCTTGATCACTCATATACTGATTCAAAACTTGTTCGCTCATGCACAGTCCAAATACAACATCGAATAAATTAACTTGATCATTAGAAAATGAAATGGTCGTTGTTTTGAAGTGCTTTATATAATCGCGCAGTACAGCACTGAGGCGATGTAAATCATTAGGTATAAATTCATTTGTTACACACACATGACAAATTAGAGCAAAAAGATGCAGAACTTGCTGCTGAACTACAAAGCTGCTTGCATTGATATAAATAGAATAGAGCAAATCGACGATGTTCGTTCTGCATATAATTTCTTCAAGCTTATTTGCTCCATAAACTGGATTGGCGAATATAGCTTCAAAAACATACATCACATTGCAAATTTTATCTGAGCTTTTTTGATTAAATAGTTCTAATAGCTTTTGATAAAAATTTGGATGAAGCATGATATTTTCAGGATTTCTACTTCGAATAAGAAAGATTTGAAAAATCTTAAGTATTTCTTTGAAAATAACTGCAGAATTTGGTCCTAAATCATCTGAAAAGAGCATTCTTACAAGAGTTTCGAGAAATTCCGGACTAATGAGTTGGTCGGGATCAGGAATCATTAAATTATTGAATTTGTGACCAAAATGAAGAATGGGGTTTTGAATATCATCACTGCCATTCATTATGGCGTTAATAGTTTCTTGCAATTCAATATCTTCTTCTATGTTATATACCTCGGCATTCAAATAGTCTCTGAAATAGTTTGGCTTGCGTTTGATCGTCGATGGCTGTTTGATATTTGAAAATGATTCGAATTGATTACTCTCGAAAGTCTTTATATTTATCATAATAAAATTTTAACTCAATTTTGACAATTACACGACAGAAATTATTTTTGACATATTACATGACAGAAAACAAATTTAACAAAAAAAATCAAAATAATCAATGCGGAATAAGGTGTAAACAAAAATATCGAGAAGTGAAATTACGGTTTTTCCAAAAAAATCGAAAATGTCGAAAATGATCAGGAAGATGCAGGCTAAAAAGCCTATGCAAATGGACTTTCCCACACTCCCGAACGAGCTCGTCAAGTTCGTGTGGTTTGATCCAAGCGAACCTGATGATGAAGGTCTTACATTCAGGAAAATGAAGTCTTCCTATGATGAATTCATGAAATTAGCGATGGAGTACGCAAAGAAAAGCTTCGACGAAATGATGATGAGCCGTGAATACATGAGAGACAGACCAGCCGATTTCCATAGACACTCAGAACTTAACAAATTCACAATCCTTAAAAAGGAGAAATACTTTTTCAAGTACCACCACTTCTGTGGGACTTTTTATGCAAAAGCATCTTCTTTCGCGAATCAAATTGCAAACTTCTTAGTTCACGCTATATCTTTCCAAGTTCCAACATTAGTTGATATAATTGGCTTTAAGAATTACATTTCTAAGAACTTCGAAGGAAGTGAAGATGCTAAAGCAGATAAATACAGATATCAGTCACTTTATCACAGACTTCAGCCAATTCTTGCAAAACAATTACCAAGGCCTCCAAACCACAACGATGTACAGTCATCTCTCGACGAATCCTCAGTTAATGTTAACTATTCGATCCATTATTGCCCACAAACTCATTTCGATGATATACTTTACAAGTACCTTATTATCACAGACAAGATGAAGCCAATTAAGGAGTTGGCAACAACAGTCGGCAATCAATGGCAGAGATGTCTTGATCAATCGACATCTTCAGCAATTCAGCCACAACAAACCTCATCACAACCAGCAAAGCGTTCCGAAAAACTTCTTAACATTCGTGAAATCGACGATACAAATAATTTCTCATCACCTTACGAAATTCGCAAATCTTTGGTTCCAGTTGACCTTAGCCAGGTCAAGAAATTCATTGACGGTATAGTTTCAGCATTCCGCACTAGTGATGCCACGAGAACTGTCATTGTTTGTGCTTTATACAGAATTTTCTTTGATTGCCTTTATGTCAAATTTTCTCATCTTCTTGATGATCAGTACTCTTCAAATCTCTTCTTCCGTAACTGCAACATATTCAGAACGATGACACCTGCTGAACTTGAGATTACAGAAGGTATTTTCACAGAGCAACAAAAGAATCAACCATTTATTTCTATCGACAGGACTGTTGAAAACTTCCACAATGCCGTTGATTACATCATGAGTGTCCACTTCTGCGTCAATCCTCTTGATCTCGTTGCAAGTTTGTTCATGTCAATGCAAAAGTTCAATATTATTATGAAGAGAAACTCTCTTGAGCCAAAGATGGGCCAACTCATCTCAGTTATTGATGAAGATACTATTGCTAAGTTACAATTACCAACATCCTTCGATGACTTCTTCTCTATCTTCTACGCTGCTATTACAATTGATCCACCATCTAATCCAATGGGCATCAAAGATTTCTTGCTCGCATTCTCACAGATCAAGATGGATCCACCAATGGCTTACGCTGCATCATTATTCTCTGCTGGCGTTTCCCATCTTATGTCGACAAAGAAGATGACATTCAAGCCACAGCCAAAGAGTACATCTAATCCATTATAATTTTTTTTATTTATTTCTAGTTTAAATATCTTTATACAGAAGCTAACTGGGAATTGTTTTTATCGAATGGGCTTTACAAGGCAATGGCATTAAAAACCTGTGAAAATGCGAAATTGATTTTTTATTGACAAAAACTGTTGTTTATTTATAGAATAGGTTGCGGCGAATATAATAAAATGCTTAATTCAGAAAATTATGTAATGGAATATAGAAAACGAATAAATTTATGCGAAGTAATTGAGAACAGTGCGCTTCTTGGACTGGACCTGGGCAATGCCTTCGATGAAGTCATCATGCATAATCTGCTCAGCTCCACGTCTAAGGGCAACCATACCTGCTTCAACGCAGACAGCCTTGAGCATAGCACCATTGAAGTCCTCTGTAGATCTAGCAAGTTCTCTAAAGTTGACTGTTTCGGCAACTCTCATCTTCTTGGAATGGATGCGGAGAATATCATATCTAGCATCCTCGTTTGGTAACGGAAGCTCGATCTTTCTATCGAGACGACCAGATCTCATTAAAGCTGGATCAAGAGTATCTGGACGGTTTGTAGCGCAAATAACTTTGACGTTTGAAAGCTGAGAGAATCCATCGAGCTGGTTAAGAAGCTCAAGCATTGTTCTCTGGACTTCACGCTCACCATTAAGGCCATCACCATCCGAACGCTTGGAACCAATAGCATCAATTTCATCAATGAATATGATAGCTGGTGCCTTCGAGCGAGCAAGTTCGAATGCATTACGAACCAATCTAGAGCCTTCACCAACAAACATCTGGACAAGCTGTGGACCAGCGAGACGAAGGAATGTAGAACTTGTAGAAGCAGCGCAAGCACGAGCAAGCATTGTCTTGCCTGTACCTGGTGGGCCGTACAAAAGAACACCCTTTGGAGGTTGGATACCAATTTTTGTGAAAAGCTCTGGGTTTGTTAATGGAAGGACAATAGCTTCCTTAAGCTCCTGAATTTGCTTTTCTAAGCCACCGACCTGATCGTATGATTCTGTTGGACGTGTATCGACTTCCATTGCCTTTACACGTGAATCGAAGTGTTGTGGGAGCTTCTCGAAAATGAGGTAAGAGTCTTTAGAAATACCTATCATATCAGATGGCTCTAATTCGTTCGGTGGAACGAGGCCAGTGATTGGCAAGAAAACTGTTTCTCTTGTTGTTGTCTTGATGACAGCAGATCTTTCTGTTGTGCCTTTATAAACGTTATCGGCGTCGTCTTGTGAATCGAGATTGAAACATTCGACGACGTGAGCAATGAGAAATGGTAATTGTTTGTTGAGTTTAACCTTTTCGCGATTAGATCTGATTTCTTCTTCCATGTTTGCCTTTTCGCTTTGCAAAACATGTGCCGTATTCCTGAGCACGTTTATATGACTTTCGAGGAGCATTAAGTTTTGCTCGATCTCGGCGTCTGATTTGAGGTTCATCTGTTCAATTAAATTTTGATTGCCTCCGATGTCGTCGGCTTCACTCATTTGTCTGGACTATTTTTGAATTTTCTATCGTCTTCATTCGACCTATTTGTGTATTTTTTTTTCTTCACGAATTTTATGCCACCGAATACCTGTACTGCCTGTATTCTATTTTCGCCGTCTTTTCGTCGTAATTCCTCAGAGAAATGGAAAATTATCTTTGATAAAAAAAAGTGATGATTTTACATGACAAATCATTTTGACGCGTCAAAAATTTCTTCACATCAGCTAAAAAATGAATGTGAACATTTTTTCCGATGCTGGAACTGATTATCTTCATGCGGCCATTGCTTGCATTGCAAAATAACGTTCCTGATAGGAATTTCTAAAAATATTATAAATTTCAAAAAATTAGAATAAGATCCGGATATTTTCGGCTATATCGTTTGATAAAAGAAAAGAAATGTGGTTGGTAACTACTAATTAGAAATATAAGAAAAACTAATAACTACGAAAGACTCTATTTTATATAAAATACATTTCTATTGATGACAATTAATCTAATTAGATAGTGCCTTAACTCTTGCTGCAGCGCGAACAAGAATAGGCTTAACTGAAGGTGGTGAATTAACTATTTCTTGTTGGAGAAGTGGCAAGGAATTTTCTGGTGATTCGAGGGCAGCCATTGCAATAACAACAGCAGCTTGCTCATTGTTTTGCACAATCCTTCCCTTCCTCTTAGACAGTTCGTTAATAACTACTGATGCAAGAGATGGAGATACAGTTGTTATAGAAGTGAGAAGTGTGCATATATCGTCTGCATCATGGAGTGTGTGGAATGGCTTTGTAAGCCTTTCAGCCATTAAATCTATAAGAGGCGATGTGAACCAGAAAACAATAAGAGGGGAGAGTAAAGATTTTGTGAACCAATCATATTTATCTGCATTGAAAACATGGAAGGAATCCGTGAACTCTTGAAGGATTGTAAGATTCTTTGGATTGTCGATATTGGACATTGCGATTTTGTGAACAATTTCGTGAACTTTGAGCTTCATGAAATCAGAGCTAGTTTCAGGAGATTCTCTGAGGAGCGACAAAGCAAGATCTATCGGAGGCGAAAGGCCTTCTTCAAGCGACTTGGTGAAATTAGGTGCTGAGAATAGAGCTGTTGCTAAGCTCATTGAATAGTTTGTTTTCGTTAATCTCCTGGTTATAACTGCTAGCTCATCGCCATGATTGGTGGAGCAATACTTGGATGAGCATAGTATAACATTAATGACTGATTTGAGGAGCTGGGAGCTTGCTACGTGTTGTGGTGATCTTATCAAGCAGTAGTTGAGTGCCGTTAAAGCAACATCAAAATTCTTTTCATTTGTTAATGAAATAGTATCGAAAGCAGAAATAAAACGACCAGGTTCGACATAACTGAAATATGAAGATGCTGGAATCATCGTGATGATCTTCAGCAGGGAGACGATACTCTTGTTATATGACATGTTGAGCTTCTTGTGTTCAATTAAAGTATCATTTAACAGCTTCGAATGACTTATAACTTTAGAGAACGCCGCTGATTTGGACATGCACCAAAGCAAAACTTTGTAGAAAGATGAAGAAGGAATTCTCTTCTCTGGTGGAATTGAGCTAGAATAAGAAGATTCAACAAATGTCGCCTTACGCTTCAAAGAAATAGAAGCTAGTTCTGGTAGCCGCTTGAGAAGACGTTTAGTGAGATGGGCAACTCTTGAATTGGCGTGCTGAGAATCAAAAACAGAGATAATGAATCTCTTAATCTCACGTCTTAAGTGTGGATTTTCAGACATCAACCACCCACTAACCCAGATATTCGCATTAGTAAGAACAGCATTTGTAAAATCAATATGGCTCTCTGTGATCTTCTCAATAAGTGAAGATAAGAAGGAAGCAATGAAATTATCAGGCTTTGATTTCAGGAAGCTGAATACCCATCCGATTTGCTTTGACGTCTGATCCGTATTAGAAGCGATTATAACTGAAAAATGTCCCGCAGCCGCAGCTGGAGAAAGTTGTTCAGCATTGTTGCTAAAGAATGTAAAGAATGTTGAAGATAAATCTTTGTTCTCAATAACAAAGCTCCTCAAAAGTTGCGAGAATGAGATAGCGTGATGAATACTTTGGAACCATCGATCTAAGAAAACTGGAGAAAATACTGTAGCCTGGTATGTTTGCCTTGATTGAGGTGATGAAAGGAGGACAACCAACAGCTTGAAGACCGAGCTGATGTTGATTCTTGCATATGAAAAATCATTATGCGCTTTTGCATAGTTTGGAATGGTCTCTTCAAGGAACTTGAAGAAGAGAGGAATCAATTTGTGTTCATTTGAGCAGTTAAGTGTGACAGACTGAAGGAAAGGAAGGAAAAATTCATCGAAGTTTTGCCAGTACTGCATAATTTCACCAAATCTATTTTCCAAGTAAATGAGCATATTATCAACCAAACTTGTTTCAGCAGCTTGCATTGATGCACATAAAACTTCGGCATAGCAATTTCTCATTTCTTTTGATGGACTTGTTAATAAGCAAGTAAAGTGATTTTCATGCTGAGATAAAACATGATTTGCAAAGTCTGGACGACCACCAACTAAAACCTGGAGTTTCTTCTGAACAAGATCAAGTATCTTCTGGCCAGTTGATGTGGTCAAGCATCTTGTTAAATACTCGAAAAGTAAATTACCCTCATCGCAGATTTGGAGGAAGAATTCGCAATATTCTTTTGAAGTGAGAACGCTGTGCAATATTGAATGGGACAGATATGGTTTAATGCTGTTAATAATAGCTTGAGAAATCTTAGTTTTCCTCAGCTCCTTTTCTTTAAGTTCGGAATTTCTGTAAACTAAAACATAGGCTGAAGGCTTGCCAGAACTCCAGCTTGTTTCATAATGCATACCGTCAACACCTTTGGATTCTGCAACAATATTATTATTGAATTCACTAACTATGCCATCATTGAAGTTATACCACTGATTATCCTTATTGATGTAGCATGTATAATGTCCACTCCGAGCTGTGC
The DNA here is from genome assembly GCA_023091735.1 of Trichomonas tenax. NCBI lineage: Eukaryota > Parabasalia > Trichomonadida > Trichomonadidae > Trichomonas > Trichomonas tenax. Next base: position 75,851 of record JALKBU010000031.1, read on the forward strand.
CATAATGAACAATAACACTAGATAAGTGATACATAGGAGCGACACTTCCTTCAGACATTATTGGTGTAATATCAAGCTCAAGTGGAAACTCAAATGCCGAACCAATCTTATGTCTATCTCCGCTTTGCATGTCAAAAGTGAAGCGATTGAGCTGAATGATTAATGTATCTGGTGCCTTTTGAACAGCCTGAGACCTTGATGCATCAATCTTTCCAATACCCTCGGCAAGGTATTGATTACTTCCTGTGAAGATAGTTGGCTGAAGGAATGACTCAAATGATTCGCTTAATTTATGAAATCCTTCGATTTCGACAGGGAATACGGTGAACTTTTCGCTAATCTCTGAATGGAAATCTGTGGTGGTACCTTTGACTGTATATAAGAATTCTCCGCTAAATGGGTCTGAAAGTCCTTTGATAATATCATTAGCTCTGTCAATAACACCTTGAAGGAACTCAAGCGAGTCCTGCTGCTGTCTGACATCAACGGGATTCCCATCAAAATCAAGCCATGTATCAGTAAAGAATGAAGGATCGATGACTGAGTCTGGCAAGAATTTCAATTGAGCAAATAATAGCTGCAGGTTATGTAACCAGCTATCTTTTGGAACGTCTAAACTTAAAAGCTGGTTGGTGAATTCAGGAACAGAGAATAAAACCTGTAAAGCAGCGTTCATGTAGCAAGTTGCTCCTAGATTCTTGAGACCTCTATATCGATTTCCAATAGTTGGAGGATGTCCTAGCTTCGATTCAAAAGAGCTATGGGCCGTTGATAAGGCTGACAAAAGCTCATTATGATAAGATTTCTCAGCAGATATTTCAATAAGGAGTTTGTATATCGCACTGGGAGTGTATAAATGCGTAGTATTGAGAAGAATGTTCTGGATAATAAATCTCATTAATTCAAGTTCGTCAGATCGAACTTTCTTAGGAAAAGCAGTGAGAACATTGAAAATTCCATCCACAAATTCAGGTGGTGGATATGATGCATATAGCTGTTCGACAAAATCATTTGATGTAGGGAATTGAGTTTTGAAGAACTCCACTATGTATTTCCAATCATCATTGGTTGCACTTGCAACAGCATCTTTGAAAAGATTAAAATAAATGCTGCAATATGAGTTCCTTGACAGTGGCAAAAGTGGAAGATATGTCGCGATTTTAATCTTTGAATAATGAGCAAGAGTTGAAATATAATTTCTGAATTGCGGATCCTTGTTAAATATGCAAGCTTTGATTAATACGCTGAAACTGCTGTTTTCAACAACTTTGTAATTTGCCTGTGCAATCATCAATGCAAAATTAAAAATCTTGCTTGCAATATATGCGTTTGTATCAACAAGTTGGGCAATCTTTTCGAATATGAATGAAACTTTTTGTTTGGGAACAGTAGCAAGCATTGTTCCTCTAGCAATTTCTGCGCCGGGGCCGACTTGAGCTTTAATTATTGTCGAAAGTATTTGAACAACAAGAGGATGATGACAAAATTCTTCATCATAAAAAAGGATATCAAAGAAAGCGTCTGCGCCACCGTTAACAAAGAAAGTATTGGAATAATGACTTTCAATTGTCAACTTACCAATAGCAGATAAATAATATGATAATCTATAAGGAAGGAGCTTATTAAAGATTGATGGCCAGTTAGGTTTCTCTTGTTTTAACTCTGCAATTGTTTCTTTTGGTGTCGGAATCATGTTTAAAATATTAAGTGAGCTCTTCTCTATTGCTTGAGTTCCGCAGCTAAGAAATGGAAGAACTTTGTTATAAAGACCAGCACGAAGAATAATTGAACTTGGAAGATTATTGAAATCAAATTTAGTATTGAAACTGGTTTTAACTTCGAGCATTATCTGTGGTGATAAATTCACATTTCCAGAAACAATTCTCTTGTCGATCCTGATAGTAATAGTTTCTGGGTACACTGAAAACATGTCAGCAAATATTTTCTTTAAATCAGCTGCAGATATCGTTTCGGGGAGAAGTAATAAACCAGTGAAATCACCAGTCACAGGAACCTTTTGGAGATCTGTATCATTGTCCCATCTATTTTGGTTCCGACCAGTTATTCTTCCTTCTTTCATGTACATCATCGTTTCGATTGCAGAAATCTTGTTAACATCAATGGGTTCTGTAGTGGCATATTCGATGAACTTATGGATATTTTCTGGATCTGGAGAATATGAATATATTTGGCAAATTCGATTTATTACTTTGCTGGAGCCAGTTGTAAAGTAAAAATTCCATAGATTGTCGATACAATGGAGATCAAGCGTTGTGGCTTTAAGATAATGATAATCGAAGAACTCCTTATTGATTTGATTAAAGAGTGTGAACACTAAGTGGACATATGCTGGATCTGTTGATTTCTTGAGTGAAAGGAATTCGAAATAATTCATCTTCATTTCTAATGTTAAAATTTTGTTTGATGAAATAAATGGACTTAAAAAGAACTTCTCGAGCTCTTCTGGTGCCATATCTAGAGAAGAGTTGAAGCATTTCTTAATAAGAGTGAAATCATCAGAAGATAACTCAGACTGAAAATTTTCAAGAAGAGTACTAATTAAATTCAAAAGATATGTGGAAATGCCCCTCAAGTTCTTTGCATTGTTGATAATCTTTCTGAGGAGGATTTGAGCTTGTTCTTGTTCAAAATTCTTGCAAATAGTTTGCAAGCATGATATCGTGGCAGCTGGATTCCTGTTTTCTTCAAGCATCGATAGAGATAGATTCTGAAGCTCATTCCTAATTTGTTCATCTTCTGGAATGAAGTATACAATGGCTTTGCACAGAAGAATTGAATAGTTTTTGTTGGTTTCTTGCGAGTTGAAGAGTTTATAAAATATTTGTAGTTTGCTAGATTCTGGAACTTTGTCATGTATTTTTATAAGAAAGTTCAATACGTCAATCGGCAATGTCTTTGAGTTTGCAACAACCTTCCAAAAAGTATCAACTTGTTGCTCTGGAATTGAAGGAACAAGTGTTTCCCATTCCTCGAGAAAATTATCAATGGAAAATGAATATTGAGCAATTGTTCTATACCAAAATGTTTCTAAAACTCTATCCTCTATATGCCCGGATTTCAACAATGTTTTTAGAAGCCAAACAAAGCCATGGAGTGTTTCTTGATGCAAATGTTCTAAAATGGAATCAATTACGAATTCTTGTCTAATTGTCTGAATTTGTTCGCGAGTGAGAGATTTACCTGCCATGAGTACTTGTAAAGCTGAAAATTGCTTTGATAAAAATTCTGATTTTAACATTCGAATGCAATATTCAAATCTGCACCGTACAAGATCGTCGGCGATTGTGCATTCACCTAGAAAGTCTAATAACATTGTGAAGTTGTTCATTAATTCTTTATCTGGAATATCTCGTATTTTTTTACCTTTGATTTTATCGACATAATCAATAAATTTATCCGAATAATACTCTATGCAGTCCATGAAGTCTGATTCTGGCCAATTCTCCTTCAAACTTAACAAAACTCGAAGAACTTGGTTATCAAATTCGGAATTGTATTGGGAGTCGGACAGATAGTGTTGATTGCATACTGATAAGTAATTTGTTTCGGTGAATTGTTTTCGATTTTCTTTGTAATATGAAGAAATATTATCGGAAAAACTCAAAATTCCAGAATCAAGTCCGCTATAGAATAGACAATCGGAATCCATGATTATTTTGTATATCGATGTGATCAGTTTTTGATTACGTGTGAAAACAAATTGCTCGGAAATTTCCAAATAAGATTGCAAAATTTTGTTTATCGAAGCAGCAAACGAATTTACTTGTGGCTTGATGGATAAAATTCTATCAATAAGCTTTGGTGAAAATATAAAGAGAAAATCTTGTGTTTGTTTTTCATAAGGCTCTAAAATCCGGCCATTCTTCTTATACTCGTGAACGTGTGACAATATTTCTTTCAGGTGAGATTCAAGAAAAGGCTGAGAGTGAATAGAGCTCAGAATATTGGAGCACCATTCCTCAAAGTCCATAATTTCGCGAAATTTCCCTAATGATAGTTCTAGACCCTATTTTATTATTGATAACCCTGCAATTTTGGAGTTATTTAACAATCCATACACAATCTACTGATTTAAAGTATCGCTGAAATAAAGAATTAAAATTGTTATTATTTTTAAGGAAGTTTAATTCTAAAATCCATCAGTGATACATGTCGATTTTAATTCTCTTGCTCGTTAAAATTGGCATGTGCATTGGTGAGTGCTCTGAAAGACTGAATGGATATTCCGGATTCTACCATTATCATTATGAATTTAAGCAGCCGCTTAATATTTGTATGAATATTACGGTGTATGGCTTCTATATGATAATTAATCAAATACCTGATAGCGCAGAAATCAAAGAGTACAAGTCTTATATTGGAGATTCAAAATTAGTATACTCAAAGTCGTATTTCCCACCAAATATTCCTTTACTTATTGAGGCGAATATTCCTTTTGCTTCTTATACAATTAGTGTCAACTGTCCTGGTGTTATTGATTTTATTTACGGATCAGTACCGAATATTTGCAAAACTGGACTTGTTGTTACAAACATAGCTAATTCATCGTTGAAATTTAATCAAACATCCTCGAGTTTTTACAAATTAAATCTCTACGAAGATAAATGTGTTTTATTTACGATTGCTTCAGTCGTTAATTTAACTATTAAATCAAATATTGACTCGCTGAACAACAGAATTCTTCTCTATAAAGATTTTGAAAATCCTCTACCAGCGTTACAGCCTAATATAGAAATTTCACTCGATTGTACAAAAATACCATTAATACTCCGAATGATGCTCAGAGGTGAAGGAACATATGTTAATTTTGACTTCAAAACAAATGGATTAATACCGATGTATAATAAAATTGAATTTAAGAAGCACAATGAGTTCACAAGGATGTGTGGTGATGGTTCATGCTCCTTATGGCAATTTATCTCACCTAGTGTATTCATACTAATCTCTTTCTCGGCTGTTCTATTTCTTTTACTTATTGCTTTACTAATATATGTGATAGCACAATGTACGTGTCCTAAATTTTTTGGATCTGAAAAGAAACCCAAATCTGATGCAAGAAGGAAGAAGAACTCATATATGGAAAAGAAGACGGAACCATCTGGATATTATATATTCCAGGATGGCTCGAACACTTATGCTTAATATCAAATTGTTATAATTCATGTTATTATGAATCATTCCTTCAGAATATCAAACAAAGAAGAGCTCTATTCTATTGCTTTCCTTTATAATCCATGGTAGCATGATGAAATTTGTACTATTATATTAACTATAGTGTTTTATTATTAATCTTAATTAAACCCTTTCTATCAACAGCAAAGTTCATATCTATAATGAACGCATATCATCAGTTAAATATAAATTATCAAAATCAAATGTTGTGTATATTGAGATACTAATGGCCAGACCCCAATTAGAGGGTGCCTTGGATTGTTTGTTTCTTATAAATGAAAGCCTCACTGAGAGATTCAAGTTCTGGTTATAAAAATTAAGCTGATTTGTGGCTGATTTTGCCTCACAATTTTGCTGCATATAGAAACTCGTGAATGAAAAATCAAACAAAGAATTGCCATGAAAAAGTTTTATTTCAAAAGGAAAACATTCAGTATGGAGAAAACACCCAATTCGAGGGTTAAACTTTGTATTCCCATCCTGAACGCTTCTTTTAGTTATGATCTTATTAATCTACCATTTGAAATACTGAATGACCCTCTTTTAAGTCAGATAATTGTACCTTGCCAATACAAATCCTTGCAAAATACGGCAGAAGTCAATTTAACATACGACTTTATATTCAGAAACTATGATTTTAAACCATTTACCTCAATAGACCTTCTCAATCAGCTCAGCCATTATACCGCCAAGACATATCATGAAGAAGAAATCATTTTAAGCTTCGCATTTCATCAATCGATATCTATATTCTATTCTTTCGATAGAACCCATGACATTAGCGGTTGCGATTATTTAATCATAATTTTATCAAAGTTCCATAAATCAAAACATCATAAATTAATTGCATCTATTCTTGCTGAGCTTTTCTCTATTTTATTCGAATTTGGTACAGAAGAAACTGTTGCAAAAGTATTTGCTAATTTAGCTGACTTTGTCATTGAACTGCAAGATAGCTCACAAGATTTGATTAACATACTCGTTTATAGTATCGAAAAATACATCAAAACTCGTGGATACAGCTTTGAAGGAGTTTTACCACAAATGCTGACTTTAGTTCAAATGATAGCCTCTGAAAAAGCACAATTTTTCCAACTAAATCACTTCAAAATTCTATTCGACTCTATAAGACCTCAGATTTCAAAACTGAACGATTTAGGATTGGTTTTATTGCAAAGAATTAACGTTTATCTACCGAAAGACACGCAAGAGCAGTTCGTTTCCGATTTGCTAGATACAATTCCAAAAATTATCGAATCAGCACCACCTTTGGCAGAATCTTATAATCAAGATATCAAGCCAGTTGAGTTATTAAAGAATCAATCAACAACAATGAAATTTGAAGATGTTAAGACATTTCCGGATGGTTTAAATCTCGTTAGATCAATCGAAACAAAATTCAATAACACGGAAATTTACAAAACAAATACATACGCTCAATTTTCACTTGCATTTGAAATAATAGGTTCTTTGCCATATGAATTGGAGTTATTCGTTCCAAAATTTTATAACATTGTTGAATCGAAAATTGGAACACCATATTATCTTGAATACGTTTCGTACTATGTTCTTCTCTTGAGTAACATATCTGAAAATATGGATGGAAATGATTTTTTGATACCAAAACTAATCCTCGACCCCACATCAACAACTCAAAATCCGAAAATTATGTATACACTCCGTTATTTGTGCGTGAAGACATTATTGTGTCAAGGATCTGAACTTTTACTTAAGATCATTCAGGCATACTTGCCATACATTGAACAGTTCACAGAGATCATTTGTATCTTGATTGCAGAGTCCAAAAATCTTATCAGATATATCCGCAGGCAGCAGAAATTTATGCCTATTATTGTAAGTGCATCTAGAACACTTCGAGATCTTGATATGCTTCAAAACGAGAACTCGAAGATGGTTGAAGAAGCACGAGAAGTTCTCTTCCTAATGTTTAGCACAATATTCAGAGATATAGCCACATTTGAAATGTTTATTGAGAATCCGGTCTTTATTTCATTTTTCGTATCTCTATTATTTGAGGAAAGCATTCAAACTTTCGCTCTTGAGTTACTCAAATCATATTTCACATTAAAATACTCTGAATTCTTAATACAGCAGTTCCAAATGATTATTACTCAAGTTGCTGTTAATCAATTTTCATCTCCACAAAATATTCACCTTGTCACAGAAATACTGAAGATGCTTAATAATACTCTTCAATCATTTGCACAGGTTTCTTCGACATGTCCAGCTATTGCAGATTTAGTCAATAAAGTTGAGAATACAGAATTTACATTAAATCTAATCAAAGAAATTATCAAATTTTATATTAATTCGATAGACTCAAAAGCACTTCTTCCAAACCACATCCGTGACATTGGCAAAACCCTCAAAAGGTTAAATATCATAGATCATGGCATTTATTATTTATTGTTAGATATGGCGAAAGACAAAAACGAATCAAAACTTGTGATTGCTAATCCGCATGCGATATGCGCAATGTTTGATGCATTTTACGGTTCGGACATAGATGTTGTTCAGATTATAACCGATAGTATTAATTCATCTAAGTCCAATGCTATCAAATTGGCTGATGCACACTTTGATGAGCATATCCTGTCGCATATTTATGCAAACCATGAAACAACGGATCAGAAACTTATCAATTTAGTCTTCTTAATATCTTACATTACCTCATCTCCATCTGCTGTTCAACAATATTTGTCTTTGCTAAGTCCTGAAGAGAATAGATATATCAGAAAATTATCTAAGCATTTCATTGAACCTCTCAAAAATATGTTCAAACAGACAAAGTCAATACCAATTTCATATTTGTACTCCATGGATAAGCTTAGGTATTCATATAATCCAAGCAGCATGAAGACTGGTGTAAGTATTCTTTTCTGGGTTTATTTATCAAGTCATGAGCCATCAGATATATTCCTCGTTGGAGATATTATTATATCAATAATCAATAATTACCTAATTGTGAAAGGAGTTAAAGTTGGCCAGCAACTCCCATTTGAAAAATGGACGTTTGTTTGTATCTCCATTTATGAAAATAAGCTATCTGTATTCATTGAAGGTGAACAGATCAATATTGATTTTCCAACATATTCGCTCAAAGCAGGAATATTCCAAATTGGTGGTAAAGGAACAACAGGTCTTGCAAATATATTATTCTGCGAAAATCTATCATATTCAAAGATATCATTCCTCAGGAATAAAGGAGTTAGAGAAATGATTGAAGTACCAAGCTCAATTTACATATCACCTGAGCAGATGCTTCAACTTAATCCAAATCAATTTTCTTGCCTTACTAATGTCCTCCTGAGATTCTTTGGTATAGAGATCATTTTGCCTTTATTTGCCCAAATTGATCTTAAGACCCGCGAAGGAAATGAAACAGATTTGACTGCTCCTTATATCGTTTCTGTTCTTCAGTCAGCTCTTTTAATAGATACAACACAACAAATAGAATTTGATCAATCAAATGGTATCAAACTTTTGAGCCATCTTTTAATGTCACTTGAAATACATCATCTCACATTTGAACTATACAAATCCCTGTATGATTTATATAATCTTTTGACAGTTGTAAGCCTCAAGCGTAACTTTGTCGAAAATATTTTACTCAACTTCGATTTATGGATTCCAATGGATTGCGACGAGCACAAGAAGGTATTGAAACATATATGCGAAACATTCCATTCAAATGCACAATTTTATATGGAAGTTATTCCATTTACAAAATTGATCAATATCATGCGCACATTTTATTGGTACACATGGCTTGAACTCAACCAGAATGGAGGAACTTCTGACTCGAAGAGACAAAGACCGCAAAACTTCGATACAGAAGGTTGTAGGAAGCTTCTTTCATTTTTGGCGAAAAATATGGCTGGTGTTTCTTTTGATGAGAAGGATTTCTTGCAGCTTATACTCAGTATAATCACGCTTCCCGATGAAGCACAGCAAATTGATATTATAAACTTGACAATTCAGATTATCCAGCTTCATCCGTCTCCGATCAAAGATATCAAAAACATTGATCAAATCACATGCTTGCTACATGGTCAAATCAATAATGCCAAAGAGCATAATATCAGCAAAGTCATTGAGCTTATCATCCTCACTCATAAGTTAAATTCATTCTGCAATGTTTCATTAAATGATCACTTAGATGTGATTTTCCATCATATATGTCAACGTGCATATACTCAATCATTTTTGAACATTCTTTCAGGAATGGTTACTGACTATCCAGAACTATTTAAGATAACCACATACTTTGCATATCTTGGTGATGATACTTCAATATTCAAGAAGCTGAAACCACAACAACAATATTTGACATCACCAGGTTGGAGCATTTGGACTGTTTGGCTCGCTGTCAAACACAAGGATGTTGATTTACTTAATTTCTTAATACAATGTGATACGTCTCAGTGGATTAAGATATTCTCATGCATTGAAATAGTCTGCTCTATTGAAGGATTAGATAACTATGAATATTTAAAGTTGTTCTTGTTAGAAGCAATCGAACATTGTATAGAGCGTAGCGTTAATGAAAAATCAACAGTGGATTTGATGCATCTTATCTATAATTTCCTATTCTATCATACAAAACCATCTCCAAACAAAGCTCTTACTAAGCTTCTGAATGATATTAAGGCTTTGGATCACCATAAACTCAATTTAACAGATACTGCCAATAGTGAAATTTCGGAGAATTCCTCTGAAATTGTGGCTTGGGCTAACAAAGCACCAAAACCGGTTGAACAACTCTTATCGCTCAGACTTACCCCACGCCACCAGCTTTTCTCAATGCGTGTATCTTTTGATGAGAACGAGAATCCTGTCTGGGATGACAGCGAAATTGCACTCAGTTCACTCAGAATAATTAAGAAATATCCAAACCAGGATACAATCGATCGTACAATCATTATTGCAGGATTCCTTGCTTCAGTCAAACCAGACGAAATGAAGGAGTGGTCAAAGGACATAAGAGTCATGATCGGAAATTCTGTATATTATCCGTTCTTTACCACAAAACTTCAAGTTCAAATTGACTTCAACTATGCAAATAGTATTCTCAATAATCTTGATACATTTATCCCATTATTTGGTGAGTCTTATCACAAACTTATAAAGGCAAATTCTGCTCGTTGTGAAAGGCTTGCATATGATGCTTACAACAAGGACCTCACTCATCTTATTGATAGCTATATGATGGAATATTGCGAGAGCTCCGAATCATACAGAAGGTTGCGAGCTGAGAATGACAAATTGTGGCGCACATTTTGGAGAAACGCAAGTGTAAGTGGCGGTCCATGGAGTATGGAAGCTAAGGAAGTCAAGTGGAAGAGAGACCCAACACTGCAAAACTTCAACTGTCCATTCAAGCTTCGTCCAAACTTGAAATTTGATAATCATATGAAAGCAAGCATCGCAAGAGATGAAGGCAACATGAATACTGCTGTTGAAAAGACAAAACTATACGAGGAAGAACTCAGAAGGAAGTATGCAGAAAATGCTCCACCCGTCCTTCTTGAAATTGCCGATGATAAAGAGATAGAAGAAAACAAACCAGAAGTTGCTGATAACCAAACAATTTTACATTCATTTGATTGCGAATACATCACCATCAAACGTGTTCAGCAATGCAAATTCAATATTCACTCAACATTTGCTCACTTAATTTCGGAAGAACATAAGGTCAGAGTCTTCAATTTTGCTGATATCAGAATGTTGTTATGGAGACGAAGATTCCATCATAAGACAGCAATTGAAATATTCATGATCAATGGTCGCTCCTACTACTTGAACTTCCCTTCAACAACATCTCAAAACATAGTCAATAAAATTGCTGTTCAGGGTCTTCCTAATGCAACACATGTACAGAGAACTGATATGCCACAATATTTCAAATCTCTTGGTTATACAGAAATGTGGCAGAAGCGTCAGATCACAAACTTCGATTACCTTATGAAATTGAACGTATTTAGCGGTAGAACATTTAATGATCCTTCTCAGTATCCATTTATTCCATGGCCTATCACTGAATTTTCGACTCTAGAACTTGATCTTAAGAACAAGAGTATTTTCAGAGACTTAAGTTTACCAATTGGATGCATTGGTGAGGAGAGAATGATCGAATTAAAGGGTAGAATGCATGACATGGTTCAATTTGGTCAAACTCCTTTCCTTTTCTCATCTTTTGCAATTTGTCCACTTTCACTTTATTTGTGGCTCCTCAGAATGGAACCATTCACTACAATGCATATTGATATGCAATCTGGAAAGTTCGATCACGCAAGTAGACTTTTCTCTAGCATTCCGGACACATTCAAGCTAGTTACATCACATATGAACGACTACAGAGAACTCATTCCCGAGTTCTTCTTCTTATCAAGCTTCCTCTTGAATGAGAACGACTTTGATTTAGGATCAACGCGTGGTAAAGCACTTGGTGATGTTGAGCTTCCAACTTGGGCAAATGGTAATGTTCATGAGTTCATTTATAAGATGAGGACAGCACTTGAAAGCGATTTTGTCAGCGAAAATCTCAACAACTGGATTGATTTGTTCTTTGGTCCCAAACAGAAGCCATACACAGACACAGTTACTGGAACGCTCTACTCACCAAATACATACGAATCCATCTGGACCAAGGACAATCTGAAAGATTCGTCAGCAAGAGCATCCATTGAAGCAGCAATGTGCCACATTGGAACAATGCCACCTCAGCTATTTGCACAAAAGCATGTCAAGCGAAATCCGCGAATTCCTCGTTTGCATTTGGCTGCAGCACAGTCAGGTCCAGTAATGCAAGGTCCTTTGTCTTGTGCTGTATTACGTGTTAAAGGAGGAAAATGCTCTGCAGTTATATCTGATATGAAAGCAATCCGTGCTATCACTATCTATATCAATGAAGTCACCGGAACGCTTGATATTCCACGCAAGTTTAAGTTTGATCATCAAGTTGCTGATATTAAATCTATCACTCGCGATTATGTCTATCTCGGAAAGAACGGAAGAGTATCAATTTTCAATAGAGATGGTACATGGAACGAAATTGATCCTGCATCTTTCAACGGAGTTTCATTGGCAGCTTCTTCTAATGGCCATCACGCTTTTGTCACTGGATATGGCTGCACTCTTGCTGTGTTCGGACCATCGGTGAAATATACAATGCCATTCTATGGCGAAAGAATTACATGCATAGATATTAGCCGTGAATTTGGAACTATTGTTTGTGGCACTGCAAAGAAGAATATAGTGTTCGTAAACTTCTTCGAACAAGCAAAGATCAATGTCGTAAAGATCGACTTTGTACCTCGATTCATCAACATTGCTCCAACACTTGGGCATGTCTGTGCAGCTGGTGGATCAGACTTCTATGTCATGGATATCAACGGCCGCAAAGTTGGACAGTGCTCAAAGCTTGGAACAGTTACCTCACTCAATTCATACGCAAACGAGGATGGATTCGACTTCTTCGTTGCTGGATGTGAGGACGGGAAGGTGTACACAAGTGAGTCCTATAGAGCCTTTCAGAGTTGTACGGTGAACAGATGCGGAAACAAAGTTATCGCAACAGCCCACTCACAATCTCCTTATTCAACAATTTGCATCACAGAGAATGGATCTGTTCATTACTTCCCTTCAGAATAAGTTAGTTTTATAATTTTGTTTTATATTAAATTTATGTTTGCTTAATTTTCGTTGATTTTTATAAAATATTTGATCATTTGAATAACAAGTTGATAGATTTTAATAATTCATACTTTATTCTTCAATCAATAAAAAAAGTTCTTTATCTGTATTTAATTTGTTGGTGTTGGGCGATATGTACCAATAATGCATGCATGTCCTCTGTGGTGTTCATCGATGTCGGCCAATTCCTCATTCTGGAATCCGGCTTCCTTTAATTCTTGCTGTGCCATAGCATAAACTTTCTGTGGATCGAGTGTTGAGTCAACGCAGGATGCTTTGACGCAAAGCATGTAACCTCCGTTATTCTTGAGGAAGTACTGACCGTTGAGAACGAAAATACGTGGCTGATCTGGCTGAGCGACGTCTGCGAACATGTAGTCAACCATTGGGACGAGCATTCTGTACTTCTGTGGGTGTCTAGCATCTTCGATAATTGGAACTATATTTGGACGTAATTTTGCGAGGTTGCAGAGTTCACGACCAACACGGTGTGAGAATTCTACAGCATAAACGCGGCCTGTTGGACCGACAATGTCTGAAATGTGAGATACGGTTGTACCTGAAGCAGCACCGAGATAAAGAACGAAAGCACCTGGCTTAATTCCAAATTTCTCGATACCGACGAGAAGTGTGGCAGCAATCTTTGAACGATATGGGATCCATTCACGATATTGAATCTGGCCGTTCGGTCCGTCGACATCAATAAGCTTTTCGTTGTAAACAGATTTGCCTGGGACCATGTTCAATGTGAGAAGCATGTCACCACGCTGATGTCCGATAAAGACACCTGGGTACTTGTGTGGCTGAATGGCATTACGGCCGCCACCACGTCCACCCATTGCTGCACGTCCGCCACGACCACCACGGCCACCACCGCGGCCGCCTTTGTCACCGAATCTGCCACCTTTGTCGTTGCCGCCACGGAATTTGTCGTTTCCACCGCGCCTATCCTTGAAGTCGCCTCCGCCGCGTCTATCGCCGCCACCGCGTCTGTCATTTCCTCCACGGCCGCGAAAACCTCCTCTTTCACTCATTTTTTATAAATTCCTTTGGACCGAGGCCTGTCACTTTTTTAGAGATTTTGTGTCTAAAAATGCACGCGGGAAAGTCCCCTGAGAGTTCTTGTATGGGAACTACTTTTGGAACTTTACATGAATATACCACTATCTAGCTTCAATCATATGATTATCAAAATAATTATCAAGTATATTTTCTTAAATTCTTGTATCATAACTCAAATAGTTCTAATAACTTTCACAATGAGTATCAAGATGTTAAAATATATTTTTCAAAATATCGGAATTGAGCAAAACTGAATATAAAAATAATGTTGCTTTCTTGCAGCATAAAGGAGCATAACATTCTCTTTGATCAATTCTATATTTATTATTAAGTTTTGTATTTTTAGTGCTATTTGTCTGATTTAAAGCTATGATTAGACTATAAAGATGCAGTTTATGGTAATTATTTGAAATATCTTGATTGAGTTTAATTGGAATAAAAATTGTGAATTAAATAAAGTAGGAAAATAGAAATGATAATTAATTTAGTAAAACAAATAATATCATTAAACATCCAGACATCAATAGATGGGACTATTTGATAACATTAACATATAAAAGTTGCGAATAAATGGAAATTTATTCTGTAACAGCCCATGTAACACGAATCAACATGTAGAAAATGATCAAAATGAGGATAATTTCGATGACTTTAATTGTGTGTTGGTATGAACGCTGAGTTCTCATATAAATACCGTTTTAAATTTGTCACTTTTGCTTTTTTAGGGGATGTCAACAAAATTTAGGGATCTAGGTAAAGTTCATACGTTAAGATGTCGCTTGATAAGCGTGCAGATCAGCTTTTAGGGCAGATAGACAAAATCTACAAACAGACAAAGACAAACAGAAGGAAGCAAGGCAAAAGGTTACAAGAAATTCGTAAAAACCATCCAGTTAAATTAGATCCCAACATTAAAATTACAACTGGATGCCTCCATTCTGGAACTGCATTCAAAGTTCCAGTTCAAAATTGGAAATCAGGAACAATCTTCGATAATCATGATAAACAAAAAACAAATATTGGCCAAGAAATCAATTCTCATTCAGCGCTAGTTTATAGAAGCATTCCAGCTAAACTAACAAAGGAAGAAGTTGATTACATCATGGAATATCGGCATAAATTGGCCCAAAATATGATTCCAATACATCATCCAAATTATGAACTTAAGCCAACAATGATTGAGACAAAGCGTCTTTCTCATAAGCCAATCTGGCAAGAGTTTATGTAGATTCCGTATCTATTATGTAAAAATTATGTTTATTGTTTTTTCATAAATAATATGTATTTTTTATTCAACAGATTGTGGCATTGCCTTCATTAATGTGCCAAAGAATTCAATTGACTGTAAACCGAGAACATTATCGCCCCTATAGTTAACATCTGTCATCTTTAGCCTAATGTACCTGAAACTTCCTGATGGATTCGTAATTGGGAATGTCTGGAACTTATTTGCACCATTAAGAACGCTTGTTGTTCTCCTGTCCAATCTAACCCACTCCTCGTTATCATTGGAGCCTTCAATTGCCCAATTTTTGAGGTGAGTGGAGTTTCCTGAATATCTATGTGATTTGATTGAATAATGCTGTAGTGCAACAACATTTTCGTTAAAGTCAAATCTGATCCATTGTCCACTCTTGTTCTCTGACAAGAAGAAGTCTGATGGATTGCGTGATGCAACTACAGAAGGTGTACCATGTTCACATGATGACGCAGATATGGTCACGACACGTTTGTCATGGACATTTCCTTGGCAAACATCAGTAAGATAAGCGAGGATTCCATCGAATGAGTGTCCAGCGAAAGTAAGCTGTATGGAATCAGTAGGTAGGAATGCATCACCCTTAAGAGCCTCCTCGATCTCAATCTGCTTTTGGAGAACTGATCTGATTGAACGACGCATCTCTCGTGACTCGCTTATGAGTGGGTCAATACCAGATTCAACTTGTTTAAGTTTATCAAGAGCTTCTTTGAAATGTGTAGTCTGCGCTCTGTCTTGTTTCTTGATACGGCTTTCTACCTCTGTAATTTTTTTGGCGACGCCCTCAGCAAGAACTTGAAGCTTCTGATCCACGCGTTTATCGAGATTTGCATTAACTTTTGCAGATTTAGTGGATGTGCGCGGTATATTCTTTTCTATGCGTGTTTCAATAACTTGAAATGCTTGATTAATTCTTGAAAATTCGTCAGCAAAGTTGTATTGTTCGATATCTTCAAGACGGGAAGATAAAATATTCATTTGTTTCTTAAGATCGTTACTCTCTTTGATAAGGTGTATGCATACATTGGATGCAGATTCACCAATAAAGCTTTTATCAAGATCCTTATTTTCTAAAACTTCTAAAGCTTCTCGTGGTGTCAAACGGCTCAAATCCAAGCATGCGAATAATTGCGATGACTTTCTTCTATGTATTCCAAGTGTTTTAAGAAGAAATCTCTGAAGATTGTGGTGATCTTTTACACGAAGTTTTGAGTTCGAGAATATTTTGATGAGGTTATCGAGCGTGAATTCTGCAAACGAAGGTATCGAAATTGCAGCATCTATTTGAGCCGCAAAGTTATCAAGGAGTTGCTGGGAGAGTTCTGTGTTAGGATCCTTTTGTACTGAATCTACTATCGATCCAAGTTCGCTGCATGAATCTAAGTAGTTTGCTGTAGCTTCAAACACTGTATTCGCTCCCCATTTCTGGGCAAGTCGCTGAATATCGTTAACATTTTCGGGAGTGAGCGCGAACTGTTCGCCTTGAATAGCCTTGAGGAATTGCACCATTGTTGTGAGTGGTGCTGTGTCGTTAAGAACGAACGTATTCATTGTAGAAAGGTTGATAATTTCTTTGAAATTACTTGCATACATTGCAAGCTTTATTTTTGAAACCGGAATTCTCTCGCCTTCATAAACTATGATAAAGTCTTTTGGGGCCTCTGGTGCTTTTGCTGTTTTCATGAATCAAAATCCCCAAAAAGTATGTCACTTTTTATATAAAAGTGACTAATATTTGCAAAAAGGTGACATTCCAAAATGGATCCATACTATAATTCCCTTACTGAAATGATTCTTAAGAAAGTCTACATCAAACTCGAAAACAACCGCGAATTAGAGGGCACCTTGATGAGTGCTGATACACTTGGCAATGTAGTTATCACCGATACCGTAGAACTTTCTCCAGGCCACCAAGTTCCAGCTGACCACACCCCAAGAAAGTTAGGCACAGCCGTTGTCCGTTCTCAACATATCTTTTCTATCAATTTAATTTCAGAGAAGCCTCTATAATAAATAAATGTCGTATTAATATAAACTAGAGTACCACTGCAATTACGCCCGATTACAGAAACATCTTTTTACCACTTTTAATTTTTTCAAAAAAAATAATTGTTTAATTATACTGCCATTGTTTAATGACAATTAGATAGGCAACTTCATTGGCATTATATGTTATATCATTCAGTAGTATACACATTTATATAATAGGAACTACCTGAGATATAATATATATAATCATATTATAACATATACATACCAATAAAATAAGAATATATTAGGTTTTATTTTTTCATTTATATTTATCTACAGTTTTATGAATTATGCATGCTAGAAAACGACAACTATGATCATATATGTATATTGGTTGCATTAATAACAGTACTTGTGAATATTGAAAATATTTCATATAATAAATTATGGAAAATTATGCTTTATTCATACAAAAGATACAAAAGCAATGTAAGGCTAAACCATGGAATGCGCATAAAATGATTTAAATTGCTTATAGACAAACTTCAGATATCGCAACATATTAAATATGAGAAATAGATGCAGAATAGTATAATTTCTCTTGATAGCATATATGCGTGTGTCGCATTAGAAAGAGAATTGAACTTTATGGCCAAAATGAGTGTACGTTTATCAATTTTTGATATTAAATATCGAGTATGACATCGAATAAATGTCTCGTCCTGGCTAAATACAAGCCAGCAATGAATATCATTGTATTCATATTGTGTAAATGTATGTTATCTAAATTTCGAAATATAATTATTAGAACATTGTTTCATATTTACTTGTGCATTTGGTATTTGATGATGCTAGTGCTATGGTTTGAATTGAGTTTTGTGCTCAATCCAATTTTTTGAAGATATCTTATTCGTGGAATGTGATTTGTGAAACTGTTGCATGCAGTGTATGTAATATGACTGCAAAGTTACTGCCCATCATTTTATGTTAGGTGAGCTACCGCAGAAAATGATGGCGTAACAAGTTACAATGAGCTTACGTTTAAAAATAATCGTCGGCATTCCCCTGCTTTAGCTTCGGACAGGAACAGCCTGAACGATCATTTTCAATTCAATATCGATGTAAAATAACCGTCCAGGCTGGTCCTGGCCTTAAAAAACGATAACCATGCAAGCTATACTTGCTCATTGCCTTTGTGCTGAAGCGTGAATTCTTGTGAAAAGCCGCTTCTATTTAACAGATTTATCATTCTTCAACAAAAGGAAGAATAAGATGAATTTATTTATATTCACCATATCTCTGTCAGAGCCTACGTTATCTTACAGTCTTCAAAAATTTCATTTTATATATATGGGAATGAATCCCTAATAACTGTACCACATGTTAATACGCATAGTTGTTTTGTAGAATAAACTCTGATTTATCGATAAAATATATAATATATAGTGATGAATCATATATAAAGTTTGATGAACTTAATTTAATGTAATTAAGTAGCTCATGCAATTTCATTTAATATCTTAAACGATACAAAACGCATTGGGAATATATGAATGCAAAATTTGAATTCATTAGCAACCATATTTCAATCCAAGATGTCCAATTATGTATCAAACTGGATAAATTGGATAGAAATATAGAATATTCCATTAAAATACAGTAGATTTGCGTAAAAGTGTGATTTTTGAGCGATTCTATGGGATTCAACAGCTTTGCTGATGATACCTTCGCATTCTAATCAATGAAATGCGGTAAAATCTCTTCAAGAGCTGATATTATTATCAAGAAGATCAAAATTCGTTGAAAGAGACGTGTTTCTTGCCCACTTCATCCAACACATAGATGCTCTGGAACAGCCTGAACGATCATTTTCATTTCAATATTGATGTAAAATAACCGTCCTGGACGCACCCCCAAAAAAAAAATAAAAAATAAAAAAAAAACAAATTACCGCGTGCGTCGTCCTGTGTTGCTCGCAAGAGAGGGGTTCTGGCCAGGGCTGCAGTGCTACGGCAGCGACATTCTGGCGGCCACTAATGTGCCTCGATCTGACTGACTCCAATGTACCCCGAGCTTAAATGTTGTAGTGAGTGTTAGCCCGATACATTGTTGCCAGTGATAGAAGACATTAGTATTAATGACACTTTTCTGTTTCTTTCAAAAATGCGCCAAATTTTTTCCCGCCATTATTTATAAAAAGTCTTGTAGTGCATTAAATTATAAACTTATGTGCATTTCCATGTAAATTTAACTATTTATCTGAGTTCTCAAGTTTTTGATTTTTCTGGATTTAATATTTCCTTATGTGACTTCAACACTATTATATACAAAGGCATTAGAAATCAAAGAGCTATTTAAAAATATATGTTATCGTTAAATAATATCCGAATATTAGAATTCATTCCAAAAATGTAATATTTTAACCTAAAACATTAAAAGTATTGTTTTATATAAGCTATAAAATAAGAATAGCCAATTAGAATTTGCTAGAAAGTTGTAGATTACGAGAAAGCTATTTTTTAGTCCCAAAATTCCTGGAGCCATTAAATATCATGATCATGAAATTTTCGCGAACTTTTGCATTAGTTTATCAAAATAGGAGCGGAAAATTCGAGAAATTTGAATTTGAAAGGATGGAGGCTATTTGAAATAGTGCAGTAAAATAAGGTTATATAAATGATGAAGACTAAGTCGGCAGCAGAGTCGAAGCTGGACGAAGAATTCCCAGCTTTGTCTTCCTACCCAATGAAAAAACCAAATACACCATCACATACTAATCAGGCACCTCAGCAAGAGAAAGCTAATGTTCCTGAACAAGTAAATCCTTGGAAAGAATTCGATGCTTTTAATATCACTTCACCAGATTCATTCATTCACTCAGATATATCGCCACAAGATTTAGGATTTGCTCTAACACAAACGTTATCATTAATTCCAGATGCTCCTTACGATATTTCGACAAATATGAAACCGATTCCAAGTTCCAAACAGCAATCAAATAACGGATTTCCAAAAACTCCTTATTTGAAGCTTCTTCAGCCTGAATTTTTCAAGAAATACGATACTCAAACTCTATTTTTCATTTTCTTCTACTGTGCGAAAACAACTCAACAATATTTTGCGGGCTGCGAACTGAGGCGTAGAAATTGGCGCTTCAACACAAAATATCAAACTTGGTTCCATCGCATTGGTGAACCTCTCGAAAAGACAGATCAATACGAAATCGCAAAGTTTGAATATTTTGATAACGAATCCCCAGAAAGCTGGTGTATTCGTGTTCGCAGCCCATTCAAATTCGAGTATCAATATCTAGATGAGTGATCGAAAATATATATATTTCATTTTTGTTAAAATACATTCTTCTTTACTTGATCCACGCTTTTTCTAGACAATATATTATTGAAATCTAATAGCATATTTGGACGCTACGATACAATAACATAGGAATAACAGTGATATCCTGTAATTCTATTATGTGTAGATAATAAATAACGAAAAATAATACTCAAAAAAATTAGAGATAAAGCCGAAATTTCAATGAAATTATTAATCAAATGAACATGCAATTCTATTAATATGATAAAAAGGCTAAAATTCCTAAAAAAATTATTAAAACGTACAAAAATGTCTACTCGTCCTTCCGATTTTGGAAGGATGAATCTGACTGATGCAGACCAGGCTACGTTCAACCAATCTCTTGAGTCACTTATATCTAGTGTTAAAACACTAGAAACATCGCCAAAGAAAAATAAAGCAACCGGAAGACTCCCTGATGTCGTAAATCGTTTAATTGACAAAGATTCGAAATACTACAAGCGCAGAAGGACGATTCCTACAGGCCAACAAGCTCAATCTAAAAGAAAAATTCCCCAAGTTCGCGAAGTTAAGAAATCAGTTTCAGTTCTCGATAACGAACCAGGCGCAGCACATTATTCGCCAAAATTCGCGTCTGTTTTACCAAAAGCACCAACAGTATCTCTCAAAGATAAAAATTCGAGTTCAAAACTAGATAGATCGAATGTTGATGAAAAATCGATGAGCGAAATGCTTGTAGCTTGGTCAGATCATATTAGAAATGTTGATTTCACAAAAGCTGAAAAATCGTCAAATTCACTCGATGACGCACCTCTTCCTCCAAGCACTGT
Source organism: Trichomonas tenax (assembly GCA_023091735.1). Lineage (NCBI taxonomy): Eukaryota > Parabasalia > Trichomonadida > Trichomonadidae > Trichomonas > Trichomonas tenax. The sequence continues at coordinate 97,196 of JALKBU010000031.1, forward strand.
TGAGGGAGCGAATGTATATAAGTTTTCTCAGGATTCTCGCTACGCAAATCGCGATTCTTACATAGTCGGAGAGCAAACTCCTGGACCTTCAGCTTATAACACAGCAAAAGCAGCGAAACGAAACAATGCAACTCTCTTTCATTTGCAAGTCTCCAGATTCAACGATATGGATAAATTCGAAAAACCTATTCGCGATACACGTTCTGCAATGGATGCAATTCGAAAACGAGAACCACAACAAATTTCTTTTGATAAACAAGCTTCTAGAGAAAAGAGGGTGAAAGAGGAGGATCCCCTTTGGCAAGAAATAGAAAATGAACAGCGTGAAATTTTGAAGAACTTGATTGCTCAAGACAAAGAGAAGAAAGTTGTTAAGAAAGAGAAAACTGCAGATTTTGCTAAACAGACTCGAGATAACAGAAGTCCATTTGCACATATCATGCGAAAAGAAATGGATGTTGTATATGATGTTGAGTCTTCATTGAAATATCTCGATCGCCCATCAACATCATTTGATATAGGGCAGCGAGCCTATAAATATAAGCGAGAAATTTTTAACAAGACAGAGGCTCCAGACATTATGTATTTTGATTCTCATGAACAATGGAAGAAGACAATACCACGAGATCAGGTTGCTGATTTCAACAAACTTCACTATAGGAAGGATCCTTACTACTACATGCCAAAGCCTTGCGGTGAAGAAGATAAACGCTCTCAAGATGAAATAGCCATGGAGGAAGAAATGCTGAGGGAACGAGAGCTAACCTCAACAAGGAGACAGCCTCCAAAAGAGAAACCTGAGAGACTGAAGCGAATAATTGATACACCACTCTCTCTACAGAGGAATAAGAGCGCTTTTGAGCATAGATACAAAGAGGCCTTTAAATAATGCGTACAGATTTTATTTGTTTGTAAATGTTTATAATATTTTGATCTTTGACCTGCTCTATGTTTATACGTTCTTTAGACAATAGAATTTAGGACTTTGAAAAAATTGAAATGAATATTTTTGTAAAATACTAGATATTGTGGTAATATTTCACTTGGAATACAAAATCTAATTAAAATTTAATAAATTGCACTTGTTTAAATTAAGAAATTAAGTTTATGAACACTTGAAAAACTAAAATCTACTAAATTCTCTTTGATTTTTATTAAAGTGCAACTTACATATGTTTTAATGAATCCAACTGTTCAACTCTGTGTGCTAACATCAGATCACTTTGAATTGTTTTTCCCACTTAAATAACATCATGTTGTTGAAAATAAACAATTTTAAAAATAAAAATAGATATATATTACTGATTTCGAAGAATGATAGTCTTCTTGCTGTTCCAAAGCGATCTATCTAGCTTATCAAGCTCAGCTTTCATTATCCTCTTCTGTTCTTCTGTATAGATGATCTGTTCCTTGAGTATACGCGACTGCTCTTCCGCCTTGTAAAGATCTTGCTGAAGCATCTGTAATTTACGCTGTGTATTTTCTATTTCGTCACGCATAGCAATTGTTCTTTCGTGAGAGGCGTTAATCTCACTTCTGAACATTTCTACAGTTGAAGAGGCCTCCTGGAGTCTATGGGAGTACAAGTCATCAGATTTGAAGGATTCTCTCCTTGTTCTTTCGATGGCCGCTGTAATTTGAACAATCTGGTTGTCTATGATGTTTTCATTTGTCTGGCTCTCTTCCAATGCCTGTGCTATATCGTTTTGGTGCTTCTGGATCAAGTCATCCAAAACAGCTTTAAGCTGTGAAATTTGGTTGTTATGCTCCACTTCCTTGGTCTCCATTGCCTTGATTGATGAGGCAATCTCCGAGCGCACCTGCAAGAGATCACGCTTACGTTGTTCTCTGACTTCGCTAAGCTCAAACTCGAGAGCTTGAATCTCAACTCTCAACTCACCGCATTCTGTTTGAATTTCACGCATTTCTGCATCAACCTCGGCCTCCTTGTTTGCAAGATCGGCCTCATACTCTGCTTGGAGTCTCTCGAGTTCGTATCTTTTTGCTTCAATTTCGGCTTCCTTGATAGCAGCAACAGTGTCAACTTGCGTTTTTGTCCACTTCTTAGTGTTCTTTTGGCTCCTAATAAGCTCCTTTTGGAACTTTCTTGCTTCAATATCTTGTGCTTTGTAAATCATGTCTAAATCTATGTTATTTTGTGTAGCAAATCCACCGAAGGACTGCTCGCTGACGCTCATATTATCTGAAAATCCTGATGCGGTATCAAGGGATGAAGAAGACGACATGAAAAAATGTTTTCAAATCTATTTTTAAACGTATGCAATTTGAACAGTTCCAAAAAATTTAACAATGCCAATAGCTTAACAGTAGCCCATATGTTATAACAATCTTGGTTTTCCATGATTTTGATTTGAAATAACATATTGATTTTTTTTATTTTGAAGTGCTTAGGATTATTCACTTGTATAGAGTATGCTTCGTGATATTTAAAACAATAACAGTTTAAAACTTTATTCTATTAGCCCTTATTGGCTCGCCTTTCATAGTTTTGAGGCTTCTAGCAGCAGCAATTGCACTATCTCTAAAATTGGAATTAAAATCTTCATCAGATGCAATATAAAGAATCGGATTCATGATAAATGCTCTTGTTAAGTAGATATTATTCCTTCCACTCAAGAATTTTGCGCTTGCATCCATGAAATCAATGAATGCCTTTGCTGACTTCTTATTCATATATTTAAATTCTGTAAATAGCTCTACAGGCTTGTATAAAAAGAGCTTGTATCGCTTGAATAGATCATTATCATCAGATAAAATTATTACCATGGATCTGAAGGCAGTGAATATAGTTGTAAACATTCTGTTAGAAATTGTTTGAGAATCTTCATCATCATTTAAGAACTGGAATGATGCAAGCCTTCCGAAAATGTTCATTAGAATTTCGATTGTTTCCGGAGATAGCTTAGGAACTTCATTCTCGTTTGTAAAGTTTGTTTGAGTTGCCAATTCTTTCCTATATTTCTCCATTGCAATCCTCTCTTTAACAATTAAATCACTGTAGACAGATAAAATATATGATAGTGATTCGCAGACATTTGGAATGAATTCTTGAGTGAAATTGTTTGTATCAAGAACATTGTTAATTCTAAATAGCAACTCACGAACAGAATCGTCTTTTAGGTTTGGCATCTTATTAAAAACTACACCAAGCAACAAGCAGGCATTAGTAACAACGGCTGGTGATGCGCAATTGATCATTTCATTTAGATTTGGTATGAAAACATCAAAAATGTATTGTGGAGGAATTTCAATGAATTTGATCAACTCAATAATAAGCTGGGTAAAGACCGAAGTTGCCATCTCACGCCATTCTACACTCTCCAAAAGTCCCATTAAGTGTTGTGCGAGACCCGTGCATTCATCTCTCACATGCTCACGGAAGCGTTTAACAATTACAATAATGAAGTGCCCAATTTCATCTTGCATGGTGTACCTTGTTTGATCGTCTCTTTCACTTGCATTCAACTGAGAGAGGAGTTCAATTGCAAATCTGCACAGTTCTTTTGCCATAACAAATGCATCTTGAACGACAACATGCTCAATAATTGTAGAAAGAAGACTAAAGGATTTCTTGAAAGTCCATAGAGGAACATCAGGGTGCAATATAATAGCTCTAACTTTCTCAAAAATAGTATATGAATAATGGAAAATCGGATTACCTTCTGTGTTATATTGGAATCTGTTAAAATACATCTCAACTAAACTGATGAAGTTATCTGTAATTTGGTTATGGAAATGGCAGAGAGCTATTTCCATAAAATTATTTATCATGAATGAGAACATCTCGGGTGTGAAAATCATAAGGTAATACTGTTTGATAAAGGCTTTAAGAACAACAAGTGCCGAATTAATTAAAATAGGAAATTCTTCCATCTTTAAGAAATTCATGATATAACCTATGTTTGACGAAGCAATAGACTTGATGTTATTCAAAACATCTCCTAAATTTGCGGTAGATTTAATGGGTCTATTTGAAACAAGTGCAAATATGCACCAGATGTAGATAAGGTGGCTTTGCCAAGATCCAATTTCAGTGTGATTTGAAATGGCTTCTGCGAGTGCTGGACCAACTTCATCAATATTAAAGTACGTGAGCCTTGCTAGCAGTTCGAGAGCACCAAATCCAACATTACTGCCGATCTCTGAGTCAGGAATAACATCTGGTGTTTCAATTGAGGACATTAAATTTGATATAATATTTAGTAAAGCTGGAATAAGCAAACTCGCTGAGTTTTTAACAACATGCATGGATTTTTGGACTGGATATGGGTACGATAAAGTTTTAATATCTCTGAACCCGTCTTTTAGTACCATCCTAAAATTATCAAAGTGCGAAATTTCTTTTTCTACTAAATATTCGAAGTTCGTAAAAACAATCCATTTGTCCAGAATCATACTTTGGACCTCGACGATAAGACTAGGATCTAATGTTGGACAAACAAATTCGGGATTAAACGGATGGTCAAACTCATCATCATTTTTCGTTACTTGGATTTCTTCTTCCGTGAAAACAGTTCCTTCAGGATATAGTTCTGGGACGCGAGGTGTTAGTGCTGGAATACTAAAGAGAGGCATTTTCGGATCTGCACCAATGTTTAATAAAACAATGGCAAATCCAAATATATATCGAATATAATCGCTATATTTTCCATCGTTTCCATCATCATCCAATTGTGCGAAGAAGTTTTGATCTTGACTTTTTGTATCATAAAAAGCAGAGATTCTATATAGTTCAGAACCAACTCCAAAAATTAAAGATATAATAGCACTGAATGCACCTGGAGAACATGCAACTTCTATTGATCGCTGAATAACCTTTAGTAAGATGAGGAGAGTTGGATAAGTGCGAAAATGATCACATTGGGATTTAAGAACAATTGCATTGAGACTTCTCAAGCTTAATTCTAGTAGCATTTGACATTCTTCAGTTTCAAAATTAGCATCCAAGTATGGAATTTTAATAATTTCACGATAAATTGGAATGATAAGATGTGCAAAATAACTGACACCTTCATCCATATCATTAAAAATCTCAGTAATAGCTTTCAGTACATTCATTTTTTGATACAAATTGTAATCATCAGTAATGATCACATTATGAAGAAGTAGGTAAACTTGTTCAGCATAACCTTTGTAGTAGTAGCAAATACCTGATAAACATTTTTGTGCTATATCAGTGATAGGAGGATTCTGTAAAACACCATAATATACCATCAACATTAATTGCTCCAATATTTTCTTGCTATCTTCATCTTCTTTTTGGCTGTGTAGATCAATGATTTGTTTAGAGATTATATTAGCATCTAAATAATGCCCAGCGAAGAAATTCTTTAAAAGAACAAATAATTCCATGATTGTTGTTACATCGAGGTTTTCGGTATCTTGCAAAAGTTCTGAGTATATTTGACTCATTGCGTAAAATCCATGAATGAAATTGTTCATGAAAAGCTCATGAAAATACTGCTCTGCGGATTCTCTGGATCCACTGTCCTGAGACAAAATGTTTGCAATATGAGCTTTAAAAGTTTGAATAATTTCTTCTCCGGACATTTAAATTATGACATGTAAGTATAAAAAATTTGACTTTTGTCAAAGATTTATATTTTTGGATGAATGATGGAAACTTGTCGAAAATACAAATATCAACACTGCAAGCTCCACCTCCAACAATATCCACGTCTTCATTTGTAGCAGGAAATCTAACTATTTCGAGAGAAATTACACAACAATCAATAATGTTATCAACTAAAATGATAACACGCAAAAATGAAACTACATCTCGCAAATACGTGATGATTGAATCTGAAGAATCATTCGCAATTATATTTTATTTCATTATTAATTTTAATTTCAATTCATTAAACTTAAATTCAATGAATTATAATGATATACAATATGTATTAAATCTTTTGCAAATGATGCAAAATGACATTAAACAAAATAATGATCCAAATCAATTTTTCTTAAATATTGGCAAGAAATGGGGAACAAAACTTACAATACTTTTGATAAATTCATCAGATAAGTTCAACCAAGATTCATGCGTTATTTTAAAACGAATTATCGCTAATATATTTCAAAATCTTGTCTTATCAACATTTTATTTACCGAACTTTTGTATTAATGAAAATACTAAGACATGCTTCGAAGATTTAAACAGTACAATAGATCATTTTATTAAATCAAATTCATCTTGTGATATTAACCAACTATTTACAGCCTTAAAAGCAATATCATCATTATCTACACAAGAATATAGTATAGATCTTTTAGCAGCAAACATCGAAAGTTTTATATACGCAAAACGAATTTTAGAGTGTACCATACCATTAATTGCCTCACAAGATAATGAAGACTTGCCTTCAAAAATATTCTCATGTAACAGAATACTTGCTTTAGTTGACCACATTATTTCCGAAGTTTATTCATATCCTAGAACGCCTTTTTGCAAGAATGATTTAACATACGCAATGAAGGATATATTATTCAATATTAGTAGGTATGAAGAGTCTCCGAGATTTCCCAAAGATCAAGCTTTTGATATTTCCAAAATTCAAAGTGCAATTGACAATCAGAATTATTCAGAATTAGATATAATAGCACAAGAAATATTAGAGAAAATTGATCAAATACATAAAAAATTTAAAACAGGACGTATTGTTCAAAACGAAATGCTACTGAGAAGGTCTATCAGTCACTCGCAATGGATCAGCAAACAAATAACAGATACACCTGCAATTCTTGTTGATGAAAGATTCAATAACATGCCATCATTTATTGATCATGACGAATTAACACCGATTGAAATTGACATTATAGATCCAGATAGTTTGGTACCTCCCAGCTATCTGAGTATTCCTCCAAACTCAAAGCTGGGATTTCATGAATCAGTTCCGTACATGTCAAATATTCTCGCTCATTGTAGAGATTCCCTTTTATTGCTTGGTTCTAATCTTTTTGCAAATATTATTTTTGCTTATCAGTGGAGAAATCCTTTAATTGAAGCTGGCGCTATCATTAATTATTTATTCTCAGTTGGCCACGATGCAAATGAGTATAAAAATCTATATGAATGGATTGCTTCGTCTATACAAATTAAAATTGATGGAACGAAAGAAGAAAAAATTATTCGAAATCGCTTCAAGTCACCAACTCTTTTAATCAAAAGAATTATGAATTATTCATCTATTATATCTTCCTCACTGTCGCAAGTAATTGCATCAAATCCAAACAACGTGCAGTTCTATGCCGGCTGGAAGCCATTTTTTGATGAGATATACTTATCTCACTCAAAGATTGATGTGTTCAAATTGATACCTCATTTGCAAGGAATAATACAAAATCTGATGATGTTCACAGCTGCTGCACCGAACATTGATGCTGAGCTCCCAGGATTTAATTTCTACTTGTTATCATCTTCTCTCCATTATGATTTAACACAACTGAATCAATTTGTATTACAGTTCAAGACTGAATCATACAATGTCTCAGACATCATTGAAGAGCTTAAGCAGCTCAGGCACTTTATAAAACAAACTCAAACACAATTCTTACTCCATTCGAATAACTTCTCATGTCTTTATTCACTCTCAGAATATGTTGTATTTTTTTCAAGGCTCATTCTTACAATTCAAGGAATGTCAGAGCTTTCACCAACAACTATCAATCTCATCATAGAAAAGATCCAAAAGATGGTACCAGAAATATCAAAGCTTCCTTCTATTATGTTATCATATTTCAATAAGTATGATTGTCATCAACTGATTACTTCCATGTATCAAGTTTTATGGAAACTTAAACAGATGATTCCACCAAAAACAATGACACCTGCAGCCAATTTGTTCTCTAATATAAGCTACAGCATCTCTGCTCTACAAATATCATGTAGATCACCAGAAGATCATCAATTTCTTGGCGATATGAAAGTTAAAATTGATGACATGATCGAACGTTATAACAGCATTGTAGATGAATCAGAAAGTGATGCTGCTTTCATTAGAAGTTTGTTGACAAGTGCAAACAAGTTTGAGATGGATCCAAACATGACAATTCATGCCAAAAAGCTCATACAACTATGTCGTGATGTTTTGAAGATTATCTCACCTCTGGATGGTTTACCAGTTTCTCCTTTAATTGCTGCTGTCAACAGTGATGATAGGCCATTATCATATTCCAGACGCAAAGCTTACAAATTCAACAAATCACCACTCAGAAAGAAAATGCCAATGTCAATGGGATCTGTCCACTCTATTGATATCGATTCTAATTTCAGAAAACCAATCCTTGTTGATCCAAACTCTCCAATCAAATATAAACCCAGTGGTAAACATGTTAATTGGACATTTAAAGAACCACCTCGCCGCCCAACAACACCTATTCATTCTCCATCTGTTGGAGCTGTTGATTCTGATTTAGTCCCTCCTCCACCTCCACTAGCACCTTTCTATGGCTGGTCACTCAAATATCTTAGATCGGTTGTTGAAGTTATATCTGCGCCTATAGTTAAATTCCACAAGCTGCATAATTCAAAGGCAATAAAACTTGCATCAATAGAGGATTTTGTTCTACCCGCTCCAGGAACTAGTGAAATATCAACTGATGATGAACACTCAATTGATGCATGCAGCAAGCAACTCAGTGAGGTTGAGTCTGGCACTGTTTTCGATAAACTGATGTTTGCTGAGAGGACGTTTTCTCGTGTTGCAGATGAAGTTCCTCATTGCCAAGAAGATTGTCCAGGAATGCAAAGAATTATTCAGTTTTTTGCTTCTCTAAGAGCAGAACTTTGTCAGTATAACGAATTCCTGACATATAGTGAACTTGCTGTTATCATTGATGATAGAGTTAGGTTGGTTACAGGAGTTTTGAGCGAGTACAAACTCAGGATAAAGAAAGGTAATATATCTGATATGATTGAACGATGGCATACGTTTTTCATGAAAAACACAGCGATTCTTCACAATATTGCTTCTTGCACCGATGATACTGCTGTTATATGCGCATCAGATTTTTTCACAAATCTGTTCAGAGCTGTTTTAGCAATGACCAAGGTAGTTGATCAAATTGATAATGAGCTCAGTAGAACAGCGCTCTCTATCGCTCATAGTGCACTCTTACCAGTTATGCAAAAACTCAACTCCATAATTTCAGTTTATGATGTTCCTTCTGATGTCAGACCGTACGATCTCCCCATTTTCCTTGAGAGAGTGAATGAAGCAACGCAAAGATTGGAAATGCATGATATTAAACAGTATTGTGAATCAATTGCTTCATCTATTTCGAATTTAAAGAATAGTGGGGAATCAGATAAACTCAGCAATGAAATCCATGTAAAGGTTATTCAATCACTTGTTACATCTTTGAAATTAGAGACGAGCCCACCAAAAGAAAACTTATACAAAGCTCTTGTTCTATTTAGATATGCAATTAGAGTTATAGTAATCCAAAACGAAACCGAAAACGCTGATTCTTTCTTATCTTCTCTTCTTGTACGCAACAAAGATAATCTGAATGATTTTTCATTGTATTTGAATGACCGTGCTGCCACAGAAAACCTTTTGCCACTCACAAGAATTATCGAGCGTTGGGTGGCTCATCATCATGCTCTCATCATTCATATTGATGTTGTACTAAAAAACATCTCCAACATTAAATCAATACCTGAGAGATATCACATATTAAGCGAATACTGTGTTGGAGCAATAAATTCTCTTGTTTTCTTAGAGACGGATGCTGTTGTTGGAATAATTGACACTAAGAAATATTACACAACATTAGTTATTGGTCTTCAAGCAACCTCTGATTACTGTGATACGGCTGGAACTGATTCTGGCGACAAAACAGAAAGCGATAGTGACTCTGATAGCGATAGTGAAATTTCATTTACTCGTGACCATGCCATGAACAAGAAAACATACGAAAGCCTGAAAAAGATTTCTAGATTTGATTTCGGCTTTTGCCCTTCAGGTCTTGATCATGCTTTTTCAGATCCATGGCTTTCAGAATTGGTTAAGGTCCTATCTGAACAAAAGAGACCAAATTCTGCTCGTTGCTTTTCTATTATCAAAGCTGTTGTTGAAAGTCTTAAGGGTTCGCCATTCCGACTTCATACACTTGCAAACGGACCAAGCTCAACTGAGTTCTCTCGCAAAAGATTGAATTATCTTTGTCTTGTATGTGCTTGTCTCGGCTGCTTTGTTGTATTCGATGCTAATTATGTGAATGGGAAAAAATCATCATTACGTCCTATGAAAGGTTATTTCCAAGAAATGAAGCAGCTTGATTTTTCACCAAAGGTTGAATTAGAGGAATTCGATTATCGAACCTTTTTCAGATCAATACGATCTGCCAGAAAACACGAAAAATCACTTGAATTTATCATCAAAATCCAGGCGGATTTCATTAACTATGCTTACTCCATGGCTCAAAAGTTGATGAATATCAATGAAATTCGTATCATTAAAGCCAATGATACTGAACTTCAAAATCTTCGTGAAGTCGTCGAAAATCTCAAAAATCCTCTATTTTCACGTAGAAAGAATAATGCATCTGAAGTTCATCGAATTTGTGCATTATTAATTGAATACTTTAGATCAAATATCTCAGAGTATAGTTTCTCTATGCACGAAGATATAGATTGCATCAACTTCATAATTGAGTTCGGAAACCTTTGTACTGATTTCAAGCTGATTGCATCTAATGTCACTGACAATATACAGTATCAGTCATGCATGTCTGATTTTCTCAATAATGTTTATGATTTCTTTGATGCATCATTGAAGGTCTTGGCCACAGGAGCAAGTTCATTCTTTTCTTTTCCAATCCGAGCTTCGTTGATTGATAGATCGCTAAGATCCTTGTGTACAAAACTTTCGATTCTTGCTCAGTTCGATATTCCAGAGTCGCTTAAATTCGAAGAATCTATGAATCTGTTCCTGAGATATTCTAAGCTTATTCTGAATATTGCAAATTCGATTGAGACCAAGATTCCAGTTTTTTATTCCTTGCTTAACTCTGTTGCAAATGCATTACTTGTTATCAAGAATACATCTGTCGTAACTCTTTCAAGATCAATAGAATTTGATCTCTTAGTCACCATATTGTTTATTATCGATGAAATATACAATCTTGCATTGCCGAAATGGGATGTTATGATTGAGGAAAATCTATTTTCTCTTTCATCATCTATGGAAGAAATAATCCATCACGCTAAAGTTTTTGTCGAAAAGTATCCATCCTGCGTTCCAAAATCCGGAGTTATCAAGATTTCAATCAAGAAAGCAATTCAATTTATTTGTATTAACACCACACCCTTATAGATAAATATTTGTTTGTATTTTTTTTAACTTCAAGTTCTTTGTATCAACTGATTCCTAAAAGATAAAATGCCAAATTCGATTGAGATTCAGCACCCCCGAAAAGCACGTAAATATTTTCTCAGTTTGGCTCGATAGGGGGGTTTACTCGTTGAAAATCACAAAACTCAAAAAAGTCAACGGAAAAAATTCAACCATTTTCGTTACATGACAACATAATAATAAACTGGATTTCAAAAGTCGGGAGTGTCTCAATTTTCTTTTTGTAATGAGCTCCAAAAAAGAAGCTCTCAAAATACATAAGATACAACGCTCCCACACTATGCATTACACAATACATCGATCGAATATCTAAAGTGCGACTTTCAACTGGGAGAAACTTGTTAATCGAATCATCAAAAGGGCAATTCTCGCCAATGAGGCGAAGACTTGCTACTGTAGATGTACCCTAAGACTGCATAGCCCAAATGGTAGTTATTGCCGAGAATTCTACATCAAAATCTCAAAAGATCAACATTATTTATAAATTTATCAACATTTTTCTTCCGCAACGCTCTGTGGAACACTGAAAAAGAACATACTATCATCCCGTCACATCTTCATTGGCAATAAAGACCTTGAAGACCAAGGCAGCATTCATCCTATCTGATGTCAACAGAACACATCAGGCATGATTACACCATCGCTGCTCGACTTGCTCCGCCAACACCAACACCGGTACAGTCTGATAATGAGCTACATCATGATAAATCAGTACTATAGAGACGGTAGTTCGAGTTTAGAAACGCTCCATGAAGCTAAACTCGCTTTGGACTTTGTTAAGGAATACGAAGTTTCAATAGAAAGCTAAAGTGATTAATATGAAAAGATTTAATCACGGAAATTTTGTTTGCTTGGCAATGTATTTATCACCTATTCTATCATTTGTTTTTATTCAAATTGTTTATTTACTGCTTTGTTGAGTTTTGAGAGACAATCTCTTTGATATCTCTCAATTCGCAACATTTTTTTATTATTTTTGCACGAAACGATCATACATGACCAGGTCGGCTGTAAAGATCGTAGCTATTTTTTTATCAACTCTAAGTTAGTAAAAAATTAAAAATTGCAAAAGTCGGGAGTAAGGTTCTGTTAAAATTTGAGAGAAACTCATATAATTTTTCTATGAGGTCTCTCAAAAAGGGCTTGCTACCAAGTTCTGCAATGCAGTTTAATAACTTTCAATTTAATGAATACACATTGATATATAACTAAATAATGAGCATGTTTATACTGCATATGAAAGTATATATGAAGAATACATTAAACAGTCATGAATCAATTTTCTATACCTGTTTAATATTGAATATGCTAAACGTCAATTCAAAAGCAATTACATCATAGCAGTAACATAATGCTTTGATTTGATTAAATATTATTTAATTATTTAACTTCAAATGTTATTTTTCTACGGATTGGAAAAGTGACATTTTGCTTTGTCTTCGGGCAATACAAATATGCAAAAAATCGGGGCCTCCGGCCAACGAAATCACCAAACTAATTTCAAAGAATAACTTATATATCCTCTCCTTTTCTTTTTTCCTTTTTCTCTTCTCCTTTTTCTCTTTATTTCAAATTTCGTATTGTTGTTCTTTTTAAATTTTTTCGAATAAATTGCATTGAAATGCAGTTCTCTCTAGTCATTATTTTTGAAATTTTCTAATATGTTAAGAACAATTATAGTGTTCTGCACAAGCATATATCATGTATGATACTTTTAAACTGAAAATAATATCATTCTATTTTAGGCATGAAACTAGTGTTGCTTGGAATGTCACTTTTGTTGCTCAAGTTGTCACTTTCCGATATGGAATTGAGAGGAAAATAACGATTATTTACGATTATTGTTCAAAAACGAATATTGTCCATTAAAAGTGACATACTTTAGGCAGCTCCTTTAATACTTTGGGTGAATAACCTAACAATGTATTGAAAAATTTGAGATTTTGAAATTTTTGGAGAATCACATTGTAAACCGAAAATAAATCAATTTGCATTATTTATTTTTCAAAAATTTCAAGATTTTTCTATTAAAAAATCAAAAAACACATAAAAATGATATAAATAATGTGCAAATCATAATGGTCGGGCACTCAATGGATAGAAAATAAAATGGCCGATCAATCTGGTCGGACAATTTCCGATCCGTATATTTTTCGAATGAAAAGATCAATCTTTTCGAAATTTTACGTGGCAAAAAATAAATATTTTTGACGTGTAAATGCAGCTAAGTAATGTTGACTATCGTCTTCTGTCAATTTAACATTTACAATAAACGTCACTTTTTATCAATTTTGTTTTTGTCGATTTTTTAATTTATGGCTGATGAAACAAGTCTAGATGCGATTCTAGCATCAGATGAGCTTTCTTCAGACATTTCCAACGTTGTCAAGCATAAAAATTTCATACAATACTTGATGAAAGCGAATCCGAATTTAATGTTATATATTTCAAAAAAATTTGACAAAATCCGCGAAATTATATTCGATGAACGACATAGAGACGTGCGAGAAATAAGGCCTTACCTTGCAATTCTCGAATGCAGTGTTATTGCAGTAAAACGAACACTTATAACATCAACAAACTACGTAAATTACATTTTGGAATACCCTAAGAAGATCAAAGTTTATAATCCTCCATCCGTACATATCTATTTCAGCTCGTTACCGTACTTTATTCTTGATACGTCAAATGAATTGCTTCCATTCTTTGCCAGCGGTGAATTTTTTGAGTCCATTGTTCAGAACTGTGATATTCAAGAAGCTTTCATGTTCATGAGAAGTTGTTTGAGCTCAAAAGCAAAATCTTTTCGAAATTTTTTCCACCAAATTAATCTTCCAGCGCTTCTAATCATGTACGTTAACGGTAGTACAGGAATGCATCTCAATGTCATCCGCCTTTTCGAACAAATTGTTGATGATTATTCGCGTCAATGTGCCATCGCTGTTACGAATTCAAATATTATAACGCATCTCATTGAATCAGCATTCATGTTAAATTGCAGCCAACTCATCGACTTTTTAAACTTTTTGTACATTCAATCATATAAAAACAAAATAATGCCAGAGTGGTTTTCTATTGAATTTTTAGTGGACGATAGAATTCCCGAAGTCTGCGACTATCTAATGGGAACCACAAAATTCGATTCAATGTGCAAAGCAAGCGCAAATATTATTATCACATATTTACAAGAAAGACATCAACAGTTTCCGAAAGTCATTCACGTCACAGAAAAATTCGTTTCCGATATATTTAAAAACCCAACAAACTCATTCTTACATATTACGGCTCTAAAATTCTTAGAATCTTTGAAAAAATTTCCAGAATCATTTGATAAAGTTATAGAAAAGTCTAACTTATGCGTTAGCATTGTTAACGCGTATAAAAGAAGGAACACCGACGTCACAGCTTGCTATTGGGGCGTTTTAAGGAAGATCTCAGAAATGATCGATAATCCTATTGGTGTTTCCCAGTCAGAGTGGAATCTAGTTGTCAATTCAAACCAAAAAGTAGAAAAAATAATTTCAACACCGAGCAAGTACATTACTGTCGATTCAAATGGAGAATACTCGAAATACAAACGCATAATACCTCCAAAGAAGTCAAGATTTAACATCAGACTTCCAAATGCAACAGAAGTTTTCGCTGTACTTGTGATTATTTTAGCATATTCCTTATATTATCTCAATAACAAAGGAAAATAATATCAAAAAAAATATTGTTAATTAAACAAAATTGTATTCATTATCAAAGCAGAATTTTTTATATCAAAATAAAAAAGTCGAAAATCAAATTAAGTTGTTACAAACAATAGTAATTTATTCAATACATATTATATTTATATACTTCGGCGGCATTGTAAATAAATGCTGCAATATTCAAAACACAAGTGAATGTTGTTATAAATGTGACTAATTTGGGATGATTAGTTATGATTTCATTTGCAGCCAATGCAATTGAAATGAAAGATAAGACTGTTCCGAGAAGATTTTTATAATTTGATAAAAATCTTCCAAAATACTGCCAAAAGTTGGTAAATATAAAGGAAAACAATGAAAATATGGCTTGCTTTGAGAAAAATGGCAATCTTCCTGAAAAGCAATTAACAAAAACCAAGAATAATAAAACATATCTGGAAATCGTTGTGGAAAAGTCATTTAGATCTGTGAAATTAGATATACTTGAGTAGTAAATTTCTTTAGCAGTAAAGCTTTTGGACCAATTTGCCCATGTTCTAAGAATTTCTCGAATTATAATTGGAGCAATGCAAAATAGTAAACAAACACTAGATTGTATTATACTTTGCTTAAATCGAGACATGGAGCTTTGAATTAATAATATGATAAAGAACATATATATGAATGGTGAAAAAGCATAAATAGACAGGGTGAGTCCTATAGGAATGAATGAAAATGCAAATATAATGGAATGCTCTGGTGAAAAGATTCTATATTGGCTCATATAATGAATGAGAAGGATCGATAATATCGTGCAAAAAATAAACAAGCCATTTGACGAATAGTATCGTGTGGATTCGACAATCGATTGATTGAAAATGAGATTGATCGATGTTGCAAGCGAAATAGTGTGATTAACGTTATATGATAGTAATAAAATGTAAATTATTACGGGAACAAATATAGAAAAGAATGCAGAGTACTGCCTCATTGTAACTATTCGGTATTGAATGGAATTTGTTGAATTTTCGAAGTATTCTGTTAAATTTACATAAGTAAGATTGAGATATTGACTTCTAAGGAACAATCCATTGTATGAATTGCAGGAATGCGACAAGTTAAGTGTGGAAAAGTTAAAATCTGACTGCATTTCGAAAATTTCTAATTTTTTTGGCTTAATTGGATGTGCAATTCGCCAATATCGACTGCAGAATGATAAGTAGCTCAGAATGAGAATGATAAACATGTTTTTGTGTTTAAAACGAAATCTAGGCGCTTCCATCGAATATCTTTTTCCGAAAATGAAAAATTCATTAACACAAACAAATCATTTAGTAAAGTGATTGATTTTAAACAATAAAACAATAATAATTAGACTTCGTCTTGGCTTTCATCATCTTTCTTCTCTTCTGGTTCTTGCTTGGAAAGAATAATCTCTGGAACGATGTTTTCTTCTTCATGAGATTCTAATTTAGATTCTTGTGCTTCAGCACTTTCTTCCTTGTTTTCTGTTTCTTCATTCTTCTGTTCTTCTGTAACATCTTCCTTCATTTCTATACCTTCGTTATGTGTTTCTTCTGAATTTTCTGGTTCTTTTTCTTCTCCTTTAGCATCTTCTTTGACTTCCTCTTCTTCGCAAAGATTTTCTTTCTTCTCTTCATTAGCAGTGTTCTGATTTTCAATGACTTCTTTCTTTTCTTCCTCTTCATGATTAGAAGATTCTTTCTTCTCTTCTTCTTCAGTTGTAACTACGGCCTCTTGATTTTCATTGATTGTTTCTTTCTTTTCCTCTTCTGTAGAAGGTCTATTATTTTCATTCTCAACATTAGTTACTGGCTGATTAGATTCTTCATGATGAGACTCTTCTTCATCTTCGGCCTTAACATCTTCAACAGCCTTTGGCGCTTCCTCAGGAGATTCTTTCTTGTCTTCTTCTTTGTTTTCTGCACCTTGTGGCTGAAGAGTTTCCTTCTTCTCCTCTTCTTCATTTGTGATCTCCTTCTTTCCTCCATTTTCAGTGCTTACTTCTTCAATTACGGCTTCCTTCTTCTCCTCTTCCTCATTAGTAACTTCCTTCTGATCCTCTTTCTCATTGTCTATTTCCTTCTTTTCTTCTTCATTTGCAATCTCTTTCTTTTCCTCTTCCTCATTGGCAGTTTCTTTCTTTTCCTCTTCTTCGGGTTTCGATTCAATTGCTTCTTCTTCTTCAACGAAAGAGTTCCTCTTGTGAGGTGCACGTGGTGATGGGAAGAAGTGAAGTTCTCTCCTGAACTCCTCTTCCTTTTCAGCCATTTCAGAATCATCTTCCACCATAACGATTGACTTAATAACTGGAGACAATGGAGCAACCAAATGATTATCCTCGTATTTATCCTTAACAGGACTTGTGATCCTCTTTGGAATCTTTGATTTGGCCTTTTGTGCCTTGCGGGCAAGGTCCATTGCCTTATGAGGACTTGCGATGACAGACGCAGCCTCAAATATGTCAGCAGGCGACTTTGTTGTGTCGATGAGATCGACATTTTCTGTAGAAATTGGGATTATCTCTGTTTCACCAAATTCTTCCTCTTCTTGGAGCTGTGTATCAATGCAGAGTTCTAATTCGTTTTGATTCTCATCCTGCTTGCTTGGTGTCGCGAGTAAATCGATTTCATCAGTGAGCATTCCATGACTCTCCATCATTGTTGTGATTTCGATCTGTGTTTCGCGGCGCTGTTCAGGAGAATTGTAAATATCGTTAGCTTTGAGATAATCTTTTGGTGATAAATGTTTGTTGAATGCTTTCTTGAATGGACTGATTTCCTCTGGAGGAGGCTCAATGTGGAACTTTGACGGTGAAAGATAAGGAGAATAATCAATTTTCTTTGGTGATTTCATGATTTCTTGAACAACAACTTCCTTATTGTCCAAACCCATTTCAGACTTAACTTCGTTAACTTGCTTTGCGAATCCTTCGATAATTGTTGTCGTTTGATTGATTTTAATCTGTGATACATCTAATTTTTCGCCAGTTTCAGGATCTATTTCGATTTCAGATTCACCTCTAATGATAACAAGAGGATCTATAGATTTAATCGTGTATCCACCGTATAAATATTCTTGAATAAGTGGTAAAAACTTCTTTCCTTGTTCTCTCTCTTCATTTGACACGGAAACGCCGTCAATGCTCTGTATTTGGGTTCCTATGGTGCACATGAGCATGAGCCTGTAGAAAGTTTGCTTCGTTATCGGTGAATCATCCAAACTAATGTATTCAATTGAAGGTCTTAATGGTGCAGATTGAACATTTTGGATAAGTGTATTTCTCGCATCAATGCTCGCGAGTTTGCTGAACCTTTCTAAGAAAGAAAAGTCTTTGAGAGTTGAATTAGAAACATCAATGTGGATAGAACTCAACGGAATGAATGCAAGCTTGATACTTCGACGCTTGATTTCTTTGGGTTTCTGCATCGGAGACTTATCTCCGGGTTGTGCAAAGATTTTGGTTGGTGTTTTAACTTTCATTGAAAAAAATTGCCGTTTACAATTTATCGAAGTTTGTAATTTGACATTGTAAAAAATAATTGGCAAAAAATATTTGTCTTGTCAAATATCAAATTTCTCCAAATAATCAATTAAATATCTACTTCTTCACCAATCCATTGACCACAATCATTATTCTATGCTATTTCTTAAAAATTATTTTGCAAATATATGCATCTTTTTGAAAATATCTTTCAAACAATAGCTTGATTTTGTTAATTTTGCAAACGCAAATCTTCTTTTTCATTTGGGGTATATTCATATAGATTATAAGTAAGATTAACTCAAATTTATAAAACTTTATATTTTATTTAAAACTCTATCTAACATTCAACATCTATTTGCGTCCGTTATATTTTTGTTTGTTAAACTCTTTCTGACCTCCCTTTTTATTTTTTATTTCCCGAACGGACCTAGAAATATTTTTAGCATCTTTGCTAATCAACTCTGTCTTTTCATTCTCTTGAGACTGACTCTTGCGTGGTTTTGGCTTAGGAACACTCTCATCTTTGCTTTTCTCCTCAGTATTTGAATTAAAGAACTTTGCTTTCATTGCCAAAAGCTTGCTCTCGAAAGGATCAGCTTCTGCCTTATTTGGAGTTTGTTTTTCATTCTCGATTTGATCTAATGATTTCTTTGGTGTTGATTTATGCTTGCTTTCATGTTCAATTTGATCGAGTGTCTTCTTCTTTGGTGTTTCTTTTTGTTTATTCTCTTTTTCAATTTGATCTAACGTCTCCTTCAGTGTTGATCTTTGCTGCATTTCTTCTTCAATCTCATCTAATGTTTTCCTTGGTGTTGACTTTTGAATATTCTCTTGTTCTATTTGATCAAGTGTCCTCTTTGGCGTTGAAGGTGCCTCTTTCTTATCTTCGGCGAAAAGCTTCTTTGATGATTTATGCTTCCTGTGTTTCTTATTATCAAGATCTTCGATGGAACGCTTTGCTGCTTGAGGCTTTGGAAGAACATGCTCCTTCTTTGGCTCTTCAGCACTCTTATTCTTTAATGTATTTTCACGAATCTCTAGTGCCTTTTCACGCTTAATTAACTCTTCTTCCTTGTGCTTTAATTCTGCTTTCTCGGCTTTCAAGTCATTGAGTTTTTGATTGAGCTGCTTTTGGAACTGTTTTTGAAGTTTTTTGTATATCTCATCATATATCTTCTTATACTGTCCATTTTCTTTATCATTCTTGTTATTGTTTTGATTCTTCTGCTTTGGTTTTGTTTCTTTGACTGGAACTTCTTCCTCTGGCGCAGCAACAGTGAGTTCTTCTGGCGCAGCATCTGGATCTTCTTCTTCCTCTTTTAGTTCTTCTTTTTTAACATCTGTTGGCTTCTCATCATCGCTGTAGTATTCTGAGTAATAGTATTCATCGGATTGTTTCTTTGGTGGCTTTTTGTCGTCTTCATCAGAATAATATTCATATTCTTGATCATTTTTCTTTTCTTCTACGGACATTTGATCTGTGTCATAATCATTGTCGGCACCAGTAATGATTTTGGGTTTTGATTGAGGTTCTTTATTTTCAACTTCAGAATATTCGGAAGTAGACTCTGATTTCTTGTTCACTTGTTGATTTATCTGTTTTAATTGCATATCGAGTGATGTTGCTTGTGGTTTTGTTGGAATGCTCGATTTTGTATTTTTTGTATAATCAATAACCAAATCAATCACTTGGTTACCTTTTGGAGGTTGGTTCTTTGGTGTTTCATCATCAGAACTTGAATAAGACTCATGATCTGAAGAATGCATACTTTTATTCCTCGTTTGAACAGGAACATCATCAGAATCACTGCTGCTGTCAAACTTTTTGCTCTTCTTTACTACAGGAGCCTTGATAACTGGATGATCAGAATAATCAGAATCGTAATCATAGCCATTTACCGCTTTGATGAACTTTGGCTGATTCTGTTTCGGTTTTGGATACTCATCGTCACTGTAAGAGGAATCGCTGCCGCTATTCGCAACCTTAACACGAGACATTCCAAAAATGCCTTTCTTGGACCCTTTAAGAATATTCAAAGCCCTAAAAAGTAAAATGGAAATTCAAGTCAAGAATCTTCAACGTCTACTAAATGGTTTAGTAACAGTCACAACAATTCAAGGCCGTTTGTTCCAAGGTATACTGATGAACTACGATGAACACATGAACCTTGTCCTTCGACAAGTCGACGAAATTATCAAAGAAGGCCAGGAAGGGGAACCAAACCATTTAGGTCTTATGGTTATACGTGGATGCAATGTGTCAACAGTAGAAGCGTCACAATTACCAGAAATACAAATTCGCGAATTGAAATCTAATAAATTGCAAATTGGAGTCGGAACAGTGAAAGCAATTGGTCGCGGATATACGAGCTAACGATGTTTTACTTTATAATACTTAGATTTATATTAAGTCGAAAGATATAATTATGACATTGATTTTTTTATTATTGATTTCCTATCATGTGTATCATCTCAACGCTTTTTTAGTGATATATCCGCTTTACAAAGTGAAATGGTCAATGGGAAAAAATCAGTCAGAACCAATTTCATATTTCATGTGATGTCTTCGATTTAATTTATTGATCCTCTCCTGTTTATTAATAAAGTCGTTGTTTAAAATCGACAAAAATTAATTTCATTCAAATTTCTCTATCGAATAAAGCAATAACATAGATATTGAAAATATGATACATAGTCTGCATATATAATATACTAACAAATGTTTTATACAAATAAGAAAAAATCTATAATTCACTAATAATATCAGCTAAAAAGATGTGATCATTCATAACATATGTCAAATTACCATCCATGCCAATGATTAATGATCGTGTGAACTTCATGGTCAGTTCATCATCAGTAGAAGAGTGTCCATGAAGAACAACACCATAAAATCCAGGCGATATATTAGAGTTAAACAGAGAATTCGGAAGCCAATGTATTCCATTCGGAAACATACCCTGTTGTGCTTCAATAATATTATTTGGTTCTGTAACGTATCGATCATCTGTTGAATTTAAGTGATTTCTAGAGTAATTTTCGCGTAAGTAAGAGAGTAATGGTGATGATTTCTTTGCATCTTCAACTGTTAATGAAAATATGGCAGATGGAGCATAAAACTTCTTCAAATCTGCATCAGGCTTGTTGTAACTTAATAAAAATTCTTGTACAAACCTATTTGTAGGGAATTCATCAGGATTTATCGTTATGGTTTCAAACCTGTCGATTGATGCTTGTGAAACAGGAACCATGTTCTGCAGAGGACCTCCGTGTAAGTGTACATTAAATCCTTCTTCGCCGTACCATGAATTTGGTCGCGGAACATAATCTTTTTCCTGATTGAAATTGGTTTGATTTTGATTCATTTTAATGAAGTCAAAAAATTAAGAGAATTTCTATATCATCCTGATTTAATAATCAAGCACCTGAAAATTCTTCATTTTGACTACAAATCATTTATCAAATCATCTAAAACAGCTTTGAACTTTTGTAATAGATACAAATAGCATCAAAAACACTTTGCTAGATCATAAAGAGGAATTCAAACAGATATTTATTAAATTGACCAAACATTGATCCAAGTATCATAAAGTTCGCTTGTCTCTATTCCATATATCCATGGAAAGTATATAATGTAGAATCCAAGCGATAATAATATTGATATTAGACACCAGAAATGCCTAGATAAAGATTGAATATTTTGAAGACTTGCTCCTAAACTTATAATCCCAATTAAAGAAGCAATATGGTAACTCGAAGCTTCCATTGGTTTCATCATCCATATGAGGAGTAAAATAAAAAAGTAAAATTTCGAGAGTGTATTCTTTCTACCCAAAATAGCAGCAATTATCGTTATCCAAGAAAGTATAGGTGACATCATTGAGACTATTTTCATGTTCTCGTCTACGTATATTCTTTCTGGTTTTAAGATTCCAAGCGGCCAACGGATTATATCGGATATATGGCTATTATTACTGAACACACTCTTCTGAAATTCCATAAGGATGATACCCAATCGATTTGAAATGGGCACGTTCGAATCTTTTAAAGCGTCTGATTCTGAAAAAAATATTTTTAAACTCATTTCACCAATGAAATATACTGGAAGAAGCGAAATAAGATCTTTCGAAAGTTTCTTTCTATTCGTTGACATTAATATTAAGAATAAAACGATTGATATTCCTAAATAATCGTTGAACATTGCAAACGCTGCACAGAGGGTTTGTGCTTGTTGTAAAAGGGGATGCCTTGAATGTTTTTCGAGTGAATTTAAGAAAATCACAAGTGAACAGAAAAAAATGAAAAGCGAATGATAACTATAAACTCTTGACCAAACGACTAAACATGGATCAAGTGACAGTAACACTCCTAAAGAAGCGGCGACATAATAGTCATATCCGTATAAATGTAATGATGCGGTCACTAAAACTGGAGAGAAGCAACCAATTAACGCTGAAACTGATCTTAAATATCGTTGCATTATGAGAACTCGCTCTGGTTTGTTATTTGTTAAAATAAAATACAAAAAAAATAAACAAAATCGACCTGACATTGGTTTTCCATCAAAAGGAATAAAACCTTTCGCTATTAATTGAAAATTTCTGTATAGTTCAGATTCTATATCGAATTCTGGTTGAGATTTACCAATGAAATATAATCTCGTTAAAGCTGCAATCGAGAAAACGATAAAGAGGAGCCTTTTCTGTGTAACAGTGAACAATGACTGATTCTGAATTTTCTGTTTCTTCCGATTTTGCGATTGTTTCATTTATCAAACTTTTATGCCAACTCGACAAAAAAACGTCAGAATCGCACAATTTAAAAACACATTAGAAATGAAACCTCCACAATAGGCACTGTCAAGTGAGCATGAAAAGAGGCAGTAAATACATAAAATGATAAAATTTATTAAAAACAATCTATTATATCTCTATATGATAGTGTAGCGTTCTAATTAAGTTCCTGTTGATGTCTTGGTAGTGGTAGAAGCTCCTGTCTTTGCACTTAGCGTGCCACCAGCGTTTCCGAATTTATTCCTGCCAAATACTGATGTAGTCGTTGGAGCTGCTGCTGCAACAGTGCATGCACCAAACAAATCAATCTCTTGAAGCCATTTATCGAATTTTGATTTTTGTTCTGTCTTAAATGCTTTATAACTGATCTCAATAGTGTCTGCTGTAGTAATATTATACGATCCTTCCTCTGAATCTTCAATCTTTGCGATTGTTGATGCAGGCAATTTTTGTGTCATAAGATTGCGTAAGCTCTCATATCTAGATCGAATCTGCGCTAACTTTGTAGAACAACGAAGAAGTGCTCTATGTTCAGATTTGAATGTTTCACCAATGGAATTTTTCTGTAATGGATTTTCTAATGATTGGAACTTAGACGAGTAAGCGGCAATTGCCTGACTAACTTCAACCGACTTTTTATTTATTTTGGCAACAGATCTAACAATGAACTGTGTTGGTACAGCTCTTGCATGTGGAGCATTGAGCAAATCTGTCTGCGAGTTGTTTAAATCTTCTTTGAATTCATTTACTGTTGTGTTACCATTATCAATTTGATGGGCTACGCTCTTCAGTGGACCAAACAATTGAGCTTTTGTTTCATCATGTATGTATTTAAGATCAGCATCGATTGCTGCAACATCTTCAAGTGGAGGACTGTTTGATGCTGCTTGGACTTTAGCGAATAAATTGATGATATCATTGCGTGTATTAGTATCAAGGGCATCTAACAACATACTCTCATTAATTTGAACTTCGGGTTCCTCTGTTGTAGTTTTTTTGAGGAAAGAAGATCCTAATTTGAACATAATTAATGAAGATTTTAGTTGTCACTTTTAGATTTTCCAAAGGACCCAAATGATATTATGTAAAAATTCGTGTATGTTTAACTGTTGGGGTCGATTTAATGAATAGTGGCAAAGATTTAATGAAAAAGACTAAATTTTGAAGGGAATCTTGGAGCAAAAATGATGCAGCACTATTCCATAATGTCTCGTATAAAGATTTCTGTCTTCGTGCAAGTCCGAATTCGTCTAAATATGGAAGTGTATTGAGTTTTCATTCGAAATATTTCTATCACAAGATACCCAATGCATGGCCATATGGAGATCCTCCCTAACTCAGTTGGTTAGAGTGTCAGACTGTTAATCAGGAAGTCGGGTGTTCGAGAGATTAATACTAATGTCTTCTATCACTGGCAACAATGTATCGGTCTAACACTCACTACAAAATCTCCTCCTGAGTGAATCGAACACTTCTTTGTAAGCTAGCTTATCACATATTTATACATTCAAATCACAAGATTCTAGCTAGATATTCTTCAATAATCATAATAAAAATATACAATTGATACTCATATTCAAATATGTTGTGCTCTATCAGTATGGCTATAAGGTAGTTGCATTTATCAAACCATAACACAAACTTTTTCCGATAATTTTGATCATTTTTCGTTTAAGGTTCTCTATTGTAATTCAATCAGGACTTTTCGCGACGATAGGAAAAAAAATCCGGCGTGACTCTTCAGCAAAATAAGAATGATAGTCCTTATAGAGATATCTGAATGCTGTCGTAAAGGGAAAGAAAATTGCCAACACTAATATCTGACAACAGCTTTAAATAATTAATTTTCAAAAAAAATTGTTCTTGTATATATTGGAAATCTTTGGCAATCACATGACGAAATCCCTATATGAAGATATGATAATTGATTTCACTTTTTTGAATGTAATTTCATATATATTATGTACCAAAATATTTAATAATCGGGCTCTGGGAATCATACAGCATATTATACACATTTAGTATATTAAAAACGTAATATCAAATCTTATTAATATTAAAATTATTTAAGAAAAAATATGTATTTCTAAAAACAATAATAACGACACCAATTGATTTGCATACATGAGTAATTTATTGCTATTGTATTGTTGTTCCGTAACATTAATGATTTTTATTCAATACGAAATATCGAAAATAAAATAATATGGATATAACCAATTTACGTATCATCGAGTACACACTTATATAACAATGATAAACATTGTTACTTAGTTGCAATTAAAACAAATAATGGATAATCTTTTCCATCCTTTGGATAACCTCCGAAATCAACATGAGTAGCTTCAGAGAAGCCATTATCCTTGAAATCTTTCTTAAGAGTTTCGATATCAAATCCATTATGTGGAACAGCTGGGAAACCAGCATGGAAGCTTCCATCCTCAGTATGAAGATCGCAAATGAAGCACTTTCCGCCTTTATTCATGCGTTCTGCAATTGCTTTGATTGTTGTTTTAATGTCTTCAACGTGATGGAATGCCATTGAAGAGACAACAACATCAAATGGTTCGCAAGATATCGTTGAAATATCCTGATTGTAGATTTCGAAATTTGTTTTGTTGATATCGGAAACTTCTTTCTTGACTTGTTCGATCATTCCTAGAGAAAGATCGAGAAAACCAACTGTCTTAACATCGTTGATTACATAAATTCCGTTAAGTCCTGTTCCGCAACCGAAATCTAAGAATCTCATATTTGCATTGAGATTAACGTTCTTTTTCACTTCAACAAGAAGCCTCTGGCAGAGTTCGATCTTTCCTGGAATTTGATTCCATTCTTTTGCACGAGATCCGAACCAAACTGCAACTTCTGTCATTCGTGGCACTTTTATGACTTTATGGGTTTATAATCTTCAATAGATACAATTTTAGATTGGGCTCTATTAGGAATGTAAAACTGCTCGCTAATTGCATGTTTATTTTGAGTTTTGGTAAATTCTCCAAAATATTATTCAAAATAAAACAAAACCAATATAAATAACCAAATCTGTATTCTCGAGAAAGTATAGTCTAAATCTCTCATTTATCAATATCACTGATGTTTCAATTCTCAAAATTTAAATAACATTATTGAACCTTGTTATTTAAGATGTGATAGAAAGATCAATATATGCTATACATTTAACTATATATGGATAGATATATAAGAAATATGAAAAAATTATTTTTGATTTCTAGTATGAGTAAGTGGAGATTTGCTGTTATGTGAATGATTTGATTTTCATAAATGAATTTTTATGAAAGAATTAAAATCTATAAAATAATTCGTCAATGATTGTTCACGGCCTGGACAGAAGCATCTAGATTGTTAAAGAAGAAGACGCGGACGAAGGAGTGATATGTTCCAATTGTGATATGGATTAATCCAATGAGGAAAATGAAGAACAAGAAAAGAAATGTGATATCCCATGCCATCCTTTCCTTCTTAGAGAAGAGATAAACACCTGTGGCCATACGATAATTCTTGAAAAAGGATGCGATTGAATCGAACATTAAAATTTTATATCGTGACATTTTAAAATTTTGAAAGATATCATCTTCTTTCTCATTTCTATGCGTGGATACACTTTTTTAAATAGAAAGAAATTGAGAGATAAGGGCCCAAGTTTGATTGTATTTTTATTGGCAATGTGTTATTAATTTCAAAAAATGTAATCCTCCCTAACTCAGTTGGTTAGAGTGTCAGACTGTTAATCTGGAAGTCGTGTGTTCGATCCACACGGGAGGAGATTTTTTGAAAATGTTTTTTCCATTTCCGTTCCCGTACAGTCGAGCAGTAAGGTCCGTAGACTTTAAGCAAGACGCCAGTTCAATTTTTAGCGAAAAATTTTGCGCATTATTAGAAGCCGCATAAGTTAGTAATATGATGTTCGCATAACCCACGTCTTCGACTCGAGCTCTGCGAACATCTTTTTAAATATATATTTACAGAATTAGTTTTACAAGTTAGGTTCCCCCCTATATAGAAAATAAATTTTTGAATTACTTACAAATTAACGTTAAAATTAATTTTGAAACTTATGACTTTATAAAATGTATTCAGTTTTGAAAATAATTTATGACTAACTAACTAACTAACTAAAAAAAGAAAGCGAAAAGAAATGGGGGTAAGGAAATTTTGAAAATTAATTTTAGTGGTTATGAGAGAAAATGTATTCAGTTTTAAAAATAATTTATGACTAACTAACTAACTAAAAAAAAAGAAAGCGAAGGGCTTCGGCACTTTGTGCCTCAGGGCTGAAAGCCCTTTCGCCCACGCCCTAAAGGGCAAGGATTTGGGGTAAGGAAATTTTGAAAATTAATTTTAGTGGTTATACACACACACAAATGAGCCCATCCCGCTGAGCAAGCTCAGCTTCGGGCTAGGATAAATGAGCCCAACCCACTCCGTGGGTCGGTCTTATTCTTCTTAACCTGATTATATAACGGTTTTAAATCATT